>CATIWQ010075783.1:0-33590 GCA_949673415.1 Euphorbia schlechtendalii | reverse complement strand
TAGTAGTCATCAGCTTGCTTCCCCTTCGGCTACGTAGGGTTGGAGGATGATGCCCCTGAGTCTTTCTTCCGGGATCATGACTCGCTGACTGGTTGTTCTCTAGGTGTCATCTCGAGGAATTCAAGCCACTCCTTTCGTTTGGCCTTTTCAAATACTGCATTATAAGAGGGGTAGGCATCTATTCCTAACTTCTCTCTGTATTCTGGCAGGGCTCCAGCTCTCAAGTTTACAATCATCTCTGGTAGACTGAGATGATCTTTCAACAACACCTGTGTAGCCATCCATCAGGTGTAGTATGACTTGAACCGCTCTCCTGGTTTCTGTCTCACGGCTTCTAAGTTTTGCATGGTCATTTTCATCTGAGAATTGAAGCCGTACTGCTTTATCAAAGCTACTGAAAGGCGCTCCCAGTTTTAGGACACCTCCGGGGGTAGATTGTTGTACCATCGGTAAGTTGAGGCTGCCAACGTGACTATGAACATTTTTGCCAGCATTTTATCACTGACTCATTGGGCTGTCATTACCGTTTGGTAATTAGTTAAGTGGGCATGGGGATCGCCTTCCCCATCAAATTTTACTATCTCTGGCATGGTAAAGTTCTCAGGGAGCCACTCATCACTTGGTGTAGTGGGTGGTACCGGATAGTTGGTATCCTGGAAGCCTGGGTGCTGTGTTACGTGGGTCACTAAGAACTGATGCCACAACTCTTCCATACTGGGTTGGGGAACCGAGTAACCCGTCTCCTGCCTAGCTAAACCATTGAACTGATTATATGGAACCTGGAGATATACAGGGCCCTTGGGAGGAATTGCATAAGTTGGTTGAGGCGGGAATTGACCTTAGTATTGCATGGTAATGGTATTGACATTTGCGCCATAACCGTAAGGTGGAGCTTGGAAACTCGAGAAGGCCCCCAGCGGAGGATAGGATGTCTGTGTACTTGGAATGAACCTCGAAGATGGTGCTCCCGGCCTTACTGTGGCTGTGAGTCATTGAGGCCCCTGATGATAACTCGGTTGGCGGGCTGAGCTGGCAGTTCTACGATCAATTGGTCCTCCACTCCTATCATCTGACCATTACTGCTCATCTCTTGGCCCGCTCTGAAGATATTCTATCCCAATTGAAAAAGGGACTGTGTCTGAGGGAATGTGGGCCCTATTTGGACAACTTCGAATTAGGTGCCAAGAGATGGGAGCACGTGAGGGGCAAAGCCAGGTCTCCCAGCCATAGGATTAGTGGTAGCAGTAGGACCTTGGAGGTTACCGACGAGCTCTTGATCTGACAACCTACCCTCTAACTGCCTAGGGTGAGAATGGAACTGGATAGCTTGAATGAACTGGTCACTATGAAGAAACGCATTGAGAGAGTTGGCTATTTCTTGGCCTATCGTAGACTGGGAGGTAGCAGGCCCACCTTGGTCTAGTTGATTAGTTCCCCCCTGGCGCCTTCTGTTGGTCTGCCATTCCACCGATTTTCCTTAAGCTATCCACTGATCTTCATCCTGAGCTGAACCCTGAACCCGAATCTGAACCCGAATCCTCGCTGGAATTCGTGTGTGGGAGACCCTCTACAAATGATTCTATTTGGTGAGCCATGATGGGAGAGATCCGAACAAACCGATGACCCGATCGCTTCCAAGATTTAACTGAAGAAAGGATAATTTCTATCATCAGAAGTGAAATGCATGCTTGATCGACTATGGACTAGTGCATGTAATGCTCATGAAATGGCTGCAACATAAAGGTTAGTATGCCATGATGAGTAAAAAGTTGTTGCCGAAGCTAAGTGTGGTTTTCCAATCCTTTTAAAACAAACCGGGGTTGCCGTATTACCCGTGTGGTAATAGGCTTAAAATGAGGTGTGACTCGTGTTTTGCCAATCCATTTGAAACAAAATAGCGAAGTTTGCCTATTACTCAAGTAGCAATAAGCATTCCAAAGTCGTTTAAGGAGGTAACATCCTGGAGATACAAGTATGAGTTTGCCAATCCTTTTGAAACAAATAAATTGAAAAAATGACTAATGGTCGTGTATCATCCAAGTGATAGTACACCTTTGAATTTTGAGAGTTCAATCACCAAGGATTATTCTCGGTGAGTCTGAGTTCGGGTAAAACAATTTGTTATACCCTATGAGGCATTAAGTTAAAGGTTGCCGTTTTGGCAAGAAAGGTGGTAAGTTTGCCAATCCTTTTGAAACAAACAAACTGAAAAAAATGATAAATGATCACGTATCATCCAAGTGATAATACACTTTTACCTTTGAGGGCTATGGATCGATCTCGATGAGTTCAAGTTCAGGTAAAACAATGCATTATACCCTATGTTTTTGGGAATGAGGTGTTCTAAGAGATTCATGTGTGAGAACATAAACATGGGTGACCCTAATCTTAGGTGACACTGTCTCATCACATCTTTAATTCTAGGTTCGAGTTTGGGTAGAACAATGCATCATACCCTAGGCTTAGAATTCTATGAATCTAAGCGGACAGAGGTCTGAGTATTCAGTAAACACTATCTTGACCATGGGTGATCCTAATCCTAGGTGATGCTGTCTCATCACGTCTATCTAGCTCTAGGTAAATGGTGTCAGGATAATGACATGTGTTGTATAATTTGTGTCTGCACAACAAATCATGGGTTAGCATGATGCTTTTCATGAAATAAACATGGTGATGTGATGAACACATAGCACACAATGTACCACTTCCAACCTCATGTCTCCCGCGCTTAAGGGTTAGGCTCCTAAATCTAGGCTTGGATCATCTTAATACTGTGAAGTATTAAGGAGCGAACCTGCACAAAAAGATGCATTTGTTTTGGTAAACCTAAGGAAAGTGTCTACGGTTTCCTTGTATGAGCTTGGTCAATGGTTGTTGATTTAGAGGGTTCTTGTTGCACTATGAAACACTTTTCCCCCTTTTTCAAGAGAGTCCATGCGGTATGGCAACAAGTGATCCACTCGCTAAGTTCCTTCGATCACCAGGGGGTCACGAAGTATACTTTCACAAGCTTCTCGGTCAAATAGGGTAACCTAACCTTAATGGCTAATCCGTCTAATGCATATGCTTTGTTTGATATTTTAAATGTGGGTTAACTCATTTAATAACTTTTCAATACTCATCCAAAAATCTTTTAAACTTTTAAGTTTAAAAGAGATATCCCCAGCAGAGTCGTCACTGTGAGTGGATGACGTTTCGGAGGTCCCGCGTGGAAACCGCAAGGCGCCGGCCCCGTGAGATGGGGCGTGGGGTTTTCGAAAACATGGATTTTGGGCTTTTGGAAAAGCGCATTGGAAAAGAGTGTTTCGCTTTGAAAATTTTGATTTTCAAGCATAAAAGACTCGAGATCAGAATCTCTAGCCTATGGTACTCAGAGTCACCACCCGGATCAGCTCTTCCGGGAAATTTCGATATAGCCTAGGTCTGGTAAGCCTAAGTGATAACATAGTTCAGAGATTCGGGTCCGGGATGAGTTATCTATTTCATCGTCATTTGAGTTAAATTACACTATGAGTGAGAAACCACATTTATAATATTCGAACTAAACTAGATGTTTTTTGTTCATTTTATAGCGCATAGAACGGTAAGTAAATTGCGGAAAGTAAACACGTAGGAAGTTAAATGTGCCTATTCTATGGGGTATTAATTACATCATTGGGCTCGGTGTTTTATAAATCGCCTAAATACATCGAAATCTAAGGGATACAATCACCTAGAATACATCAATATCTAATGAATATTACAGTGGATTTCGAAATTGAAAGCGATACCTGAAGGAAATTAAATCCTAACATACATCTATCCCGCATTCACAAAGGTTAGCATAAATACGATGCAATATTTACACATATGTACCAAGTGTACCATGTATGTTCGGTTTGGATTTTGGCAAGACCCATGTGGTCGAGGTAAAAATAACGAAGATTTTCGGAGATCTTATTTTACGAAAATTGTTCATTTTTATTTATATGTATGTTGGTCAATTTTATTAGTGGAAATGACCGCATGGCAAAGTGGTGAGGACTGTTATCTGGGAACACATTTTATTCCCTTCGTGGGGGTGACCTAAAACAATATTTAGAAAGATAAATCTAGGCCAAACATGCATAATATAGTCATCGTTTGGGTTAACAACGGTAACGATGTCATTCATATCGTTATCGACTTCCCTGTGAAGGGCGATATCGATATGAATAGCCCGAACCGTTTCCGTTGTTACTCCAAACTTTAATCAACATATTAATAAATTAATAAATCATGTATAAGTCCTAAATAATTACAAATCAGAGGTTTGTTACCCTCAATGATGAATTTTCAAACTCAAAAGGGTCTCGGAAGGTCATTCCTGGCTTAAACGATTCGAAACAGAGCAAAACGAAGCAAAACTGCATTCTGGCAGGGAAATATCATTAACGACATTGATTGATATCGTTAACGGTATCAGGTGATATCATTAACGATATCAAGTTTCCAGACCTGCAGTAAACATGCAAAAATAGCAGAAAACAGCAAAAATGATAATCCAAACTTCAAATGATCATAACTTTTGCTATACTTAACCGATTTGGATGATCTTTATCATTCCGGAAGGCTCAGGATGTGTAGAATATGTTTATGTAAGGAAAATACCCAAAGAGATTCAAAATCATACTGAAAATTTCAGAAGACAGAATGGTGCGCAAAAATGAAAGAAAACCAAAAACAAAATGAAACTTCCAAACAAATAGAATATAAATGTAAGCACTATCTCTAGGAACTCAGAAGCTTACCCTGTAGTCATGAATCCACATTCTTTGAGATCCATGAAATCCTTTGGGAAGCTCTCCTTGTTTCTTTGATCTAGTTTACGGTTTTTGACGAAAGTGAAGAGTAGAGGTGTACTCTTTGAGGGAAGGTAGAACTTCTAAGTTATGATTTGTAAAAAAGAGAGAAAGAGAGGAGGTAGTAGTCCTTCTTCCTCTGAGTTTTGAAATTTGAAAATGCTAAAACCAATCCTTTTGAAATTTTAGTAAAAATCCTTTTTTTGTAATGTGTTCTTTAACTTAGTTTTTCTGGTTTTTCTCCTCTAGAAAAATGAACTCCTCCCCCTCCTTCTTTGCTAACTGAATTCAGCCCTTATGGGCTCCCTTCAATCCAAAAAGACAAGTCAAAGTTTTCCTTTACTTTTTTCCATTTTTTCAACCAAAATCCTCATCCCTATGCAAATGTTGGGGATCCAAAGTCTTTAGTGGGATGTGGCTGTCGTTTTTCAATAATGAAATCCGAGAAAGTTGTAAAATTTTGAATTTTTGGCTGAAAAAGTCCACAAAGTGCAATTATGGTTTTGCTGTCAATTCAATATCATTAATGATATTGCTGATATCGTTAACGGTATCAGTAATATGGTTAACGATATCACCAATATTGTTAACGATATCGAATACAGGCGGGCTTTTCTTCTTTATTTGGGCTTTTTAAGGGAAAAGAGGCCTAAAGAAACAAGGTAGATGATTTCTGGACAATTTTGAGACTCTGCAAAATGTGAAAAGCTAACAAGGGAAAAATTACAGCTTCATCATCAAACTCGCGAGTCGGGAGTAAAAATCCCGTGCTCATAACAGCGCGATGACATCAAACAACGCAGAGTCATTGAATTCTATGACGAAGATAGCCAAGAAGCTTCACATTTCTTCCCTAGTCACTTTCCTACAGAATATGGTGCAAGGGATGTTTCACACAAATAGAGAAATTGCAAAGTAAACTAGAACAGAGCTCACCAAGAGGTACCATAAAAAGGTCCTAAAAAAGTATGCACTCACCGCAAAAATGGAGGTGAGTAACATTACCTCTGCCTTGATGCTAATATGTTATATTTTGTTTTATGAATTCACTAGATACTAGCTCCCTACCATTTGTCTACCATTTATAGATTACACTGCTTCAAAAACATATTTTTTTATTTACATGAGTTGTTAAAAATACCAGAAGAATACCATATAAAAACCAAATTGACAAATGCATGAACTTCTGAAAAAAATCATACTGGTTAAAAAAAAATCACACATATCCTTAAGTTTTGATCCCTGACTCTTAAATTCTCATTTGTGATTTATTAGGTTGAACCATCAATAAACCATCTAGCATCGGTAAATAGGAATGGTTTTAAAAGTGTTGTCGATCTTAATGAGAGAACATGTACTTGTGGAAGGTTTCAGATCAATGAGATCCCTTGTGCACATTCTCTTGCTCTATAAGGAAAAGGGGTTTAAACTCAATTGAATACTGCTCTGCCTACTTCAAGAAACAAAAGATAATTGAGACCTATTCTGAAGTTATCTATCCAATTCCATCAAGGAATCATTGGGATTTACCTCGAGACATTATGGAGCAAGAAGTTCTACCACAGGATATAGTTATAAAAGTTGGCAGGCTAAGGAAACATAGATTTAAGGCCTATTGGGAAACGATGAAGAAGTTCACTATTCATTGCAGTTCTTATGGCGTTAGTGGGCATAACAAGAGAACTTGTCCGGGAGCCAAATAAATAATATGATATTTCTTCGTTTCATTAGCAGGTCCATATTTTAACTCAACTCGTTGAACATTTCCATGTTTCAATTGTGAATCATGGAGTTTTTGTTTAAAAATACTAGCTCCATACCAGACAGATACCAGTTAAGGATAGATTGTTATTATTTCATTGAACAAAGTTAAAAAAAAAATTTCACTACAGTTTGCATAGACTAATTTCCTATTTCCTATATATCTAGAAAGTTTCAATGTCCACGGTGCAATATATTGGGTAGATACCAGTTATATACCATATCAGTACAAGTAGGTTAAAAAAAGATATAAAACATTAATTTGGTGATTTTGAGTTGATATAACAAAAAAACATTGATAAACAGAAGACTTATTACTGGCTGTTGATAAATGGAAGTTTTAGTAGATTTCGAGAAATTACTCATTAACTACGCATGACAATACTAGAAAAAATACTAGATAAATACCACATTCCTACCAGATAAAAATGCCAATACTAGATAAATACCACATTACTACCAATACTAGATAAATACTAGAAAAATGCCACATACTAGATAAATTCCATGCAAATACTAAATAATTACCACATTACTACCAATACTAGATAAATACTAGAAAAATACCACATACTAGATAAATTCCATGCAAATACTAGATAAATACCACATTTCTACCATAATGAACCTGTAATTTTCAATTACTTTCATTTTCATATATAATGAAAAATTTCATATACACAGCAAGTGACTGTATTCTGTTGTGAACAAACAAAAAAATATTCTAAAAATTCAGTTACAGCTAAACAAAATTCAAAATGGTGGCAAGGGTTGTTGGCTATCAAGCATATCATTGAGGGTTCTACAGTTATTATCGTTACTCTCCGTGTTCTCTTTCACCTTTGTACGTCCATGCATGAATACACTGAAAGCAAGCCTCCTCCTTTGTTGCCAAATATTAATATCTTTAGGCATTTGCTTCCCCTCAATCTCAAACTCAATATAGCTCAATACATACACCCTGCAATCATTGAAAAATTAAAAAAAACAAAAGAAAATATAGAATTCAGCAACATGAAAACCAAATTCGTACCAGTTAACTATTAGAATGATTCGAATGATTCTAAAAGAAACACAGATTGCTTGTTAAGCTGATACCTCAAAAACATGAAAACCAAGAAACTACCAGTCAACTACCATATGAGTTCATTTAACAATAAAATGCAAAAAAAATAGAAAGTGAAACATAAAAAAATATTCAGAATTCCCACAAAAAGGCCGAAAAACCATGACCCTACCAAACAACTACCACATAAAAAAAATTAAAAGATTTTAAAAGGGATGACACTAAAATTTTAACATATACAAAAATGAGTAAAGGTAAAAACTAGATTACTACCAGTCAAATACCAAAATAGTCTGCTAGAGTGACTACAGATGAATAACATATGTAACTTCATAGTTTTAAGCTCATAAAAAAATCTCACTACTAGTTCAATACCAGATAACTACCAGACCATATAAAATTAAGGGAGAACAAAAAACATCAAACAAAATCATTAAGGGATTAGGGATTAAAAAAGACTGAAAAACTAGTTCACTACTAGATAAAAAATAGAAAATTTAGTAGAGAGAGAGATGAAAAAATGAAGAGATAATTAGTTACGGTGTACATATTCTCTTGAGGTAAGCCTTCGACAAGTTTAATATTTGGCATTTTCTGCTGGTTGATGGCTATGTAGTCATCAATGACTTGAGCGTCTAGCCATAGATCAAATTTATTGATGTAGTAAGGAATGACTCTAGCAATACGGGTTGCAGCAACCATGGTTTCGTCAAATGACATCCTATTCCTCAAAGAGTCATACACATACAACTTGCACTCATTGACTTGAAACATACCAAGAGCCCAATGATCTTGCCCCGCCATAAACAGTATGTACACGCACTTCGCCAACTCCCATGCCTGGATGCAATACATGCCTATACCCATGATCCGATTTGCAATGGGATCATCAATGTTAATAATCTTATCAAGCACAGACCCACTAACACTAAAGTCTAAAGTGCCAATGGCTGTCTTTGCATAACCCTCAAATACCATATCAACAATGGTGAAGTCATTCGTGATTCGATCACAGTACTTCCCTTTCTTCTTCAAATAGCACAAGCAAAGATCGAGGTGCTGCATAAAAAATACAAAAAAACAAACTAAAAAACAAATTGTTTACAAAAAATAAACATGCAAAAATAATATTGAAACTAAAATCTGTGAACTAGATAAATACTAGATGCATGCCAGCAGTTCTGGTATTGAACAAACAATATATAGAACTAGTAGGCAACTAGTAAACAACTGTTATACCAAAACTTTTTAAAAGGATATAAAAAACAAATGCAAGTTCACTAAAAAATCAAACATATCTTCGATATTTGATTAAATTAAGAACTAATTAAATATCCCTACCATGTTCCTACTAGGACCCTACCAGAATTTGATGTGTTGATCAAAAGATCTGTACAGCTAGTAGAATGCTAGTATATATCTGGTATTCACCAGTATACCACATTTTTCTCTAAAAAAATTCAACAAATAAAAAAGGATGCTAAACTTACATCACTGGTGAGGTAGATTCCAAGAGTGAACAGCTCATACCAAAATGTCTTTTTTTGCAACATCCAATGCATTGAATTCGAAGCACCAGATCGAATCAACCTTCTTTGGGAACCATTTGTGCTCTACACTAATCACATGATGAATTTAAAAATCATCAACCTCATCATTTTCGTAAAACAAAAAAATAACATGAAAAAAAGGAATAAAAAGAAATAAACATGTAACAAAAACTTACATATTTTTATTGCGAAGCTTCCTGGACAAATACTGATCAAAATCCATAACCAAATCCTCATCAATAGGCTTAAAATGCTCTACAATCAGCGGATAGTCGTTAAGCACATATGCATTGTAAATGACTCGCTTTTTAGCGTCATAACCAAACTCCTTTGTAAATGGAGATTTTGTTGCAGCTGAGGGTTTTTTAGTTCTCTTCTTCAGAACTTCCTCACGTTCCACCACCATAACCTATTTCCCCTTTTCGTTACCGCTCTCTTCTGGCACAACTCTATTGCCTTTACAGCTTCAGCAGCTTCCTATGAAAGCATGAAAAAGGAAAAAAGATGTAATTAGGAGAAAATGTTAAAAACCAGATCCCTACCAGTTGAGTACTATATTAGTTCATTTTGTAGGAAAAAATCAAAAAACAAGTAAGACAAACGGAATTCGAAAAAATAGATACTAGAAAACTGCCACCTTACTGCTAGAACATACAATTTTAATGATCACAAAAAAGATTATCAAGACACAGATACTTAAAAAAAATAAATACTAGATTCCTACTAGATAAATACCACACAAGATCACTTGAGCAAAAAATACAAAAAATGCATAATCCTGTAAAAAGACTAAAAATCTGACACTTCAACAACATAAAAACTAGATTACTACCAATTAAATACCACATAAAAATTAGTAAATACTTAAAAAAAACAATTCTTATCAAGTTCATTTAAGTGATCACAAAAATGGATTAATACAAACATTTCTATCAACCAAAGGATTTAACAACTAAAAAATAAATTCCTACCAGTCAAGTACTAGATTAGTTCATTTTGTAAAAAAAAAAAGTAAGACAAAAGGAAAATCAACAACCTAGATACTAGATAACTACCACCTCACTACTAGACCATATAATTTTAATGATCACAAATATTTAAATTGATTATCAACAAAACACATTCAAACTTAAACGCACCTCTTCATGAACTTTCTTCTTCGCATAATCAGATTCAATCTGGTCAATGATAGCAAGTTCACCAGTGTTGATCAGAACAGGAGATGGTTCCTAGTAATAATAATTGAATTAACATATGAATAAAAATAAAAAAGTGCATAACAAAAAAAAAACTTAAAAATTACAAAAATTTATAGAACAAAAATACATAACACATCCTTAGCAAGGCTCTCAATTCCAATCGAAGCCTCCAACTCATTCTCATCTATATTTTCCAAATGATGTACACTTTCTTTTACTAGATCAACTGAAGGTTTATCTCCTTGTGTACTCGGGGTAAGCTCTTAATTATTAGGTGTAAACAACTGGAAAGTTTGTGTAGTTAGACTCGCCCATTTACGCTTATTACGATGCGAATAATGAATCATCACCGTCGATAGCTCCTCCCTTATCGGGCTAAGGGTTGACAAGTTCTGTTTTGTGATTTCCCATATCGCATCCCAACCATTAGCCTTTAAACCCTCTTGTTGAACAATGGCAGCCTCTGATTCAACAATTGACCCTGCTGCTCTTCCAATATTTGTCAACCCAGGGGGTTGTTCCTTCGCAATCTTAACACCCTGTAAACAAAACATAACATGTATCAATTATTATTAACTACTTCAATTGTAGAAACTTTAACATGATTTAACAAAAATACTAGAATTCTACTAGTTAACTACTAGTTACTACACAACAAAAAACCAATTTCATAATATATAAAAACTAAACATGTTAAGTAAAGTTTCATACCTCACCACCTTCTTGAACCAAACATCCTTCCAATCTTACTTCTTCAAAATGCTCAGTAACTAAATTTTCTATTTGAGTTACCTGAATTATTTTAAAGAATATAGTAACTATTAATACATCATTTCTAGAAAAAAACAAAAAGAAAATAGTTCAGCAATAATTTCCGAAACTACTTACTAACATTTGACTCCCAATAGCATATTGGTCTTCACTCCCCAACCATGTGATTAAAACATCATCATCATCACCAACCTGACGCTCCCCAACAATTAGAACCTGAAAAAAGGTTAAAAGATAAATAAAATATTAAAAACCTAATTACATACCTTGAACATTCAATGTTTCATGGAAAATACTAGCAATTTACTAGTTCCTTACTAGTTAAAAATAGGTTTATAATTTTTTTAGAAACCCTAGGTTCCTACCAGATATATATACTAGATTATTGCTTACCAATAGACTCTAAATTATTTAACAAAGACATGTAATGTTAAATATTCATTAAATTTATTACTTCTTTCATTTCATTAAAAACCGAACCCTCCACCACCACTTTCTCATCAGTATCAGGAACAAAATCAACATCCTCATCCTCAGTCGCTGGTAGTTGTTCAGTCGCCTGAACTTCTTCATCAACAAGAGCTGTGCCTACCAGCTGTGTCTTTTCAACAAGTTCAGTGCCCTGTTATTTTACAAAATACAAAACTAGATCAATCAAATTCTAATAATCAAAGTACATTATCAACAAAAAAACTATTTAATACTAGTTAACTACCAGTTAAACACTAGAAAAGATTCCATTTAAGTGACCACAATCATAAGCATCATTCATGGTCAGATAGACTACCCGCCTTGTGGATTTAGAATACCTAGTTTGTTCATCTGGATTATGGAGCGGTCGAGACTATGGAGATGGACAGGTTCTATCATGGATGGCTTGTAGTGATTAGGTTCCTAACAGACCCTGACCAGTATGTGTGGGTGACTCGTGAGTGGTCGAGGGAGGAAGACGGCCTAAGCCCTTACGGCCATAGGTAGAGCCAGCTCGATGACTGGTCTAGAATGTTGCTATTTTACTTTAAAAAGAATGAAAATTAATCGACTTTTTCTTAGAATATATCAATGTGGTATGATTCTATCGAATTTATTTATCTTTTCTTTTCCTAAGTACAAATTACGGAACTAATCGTATTGTGGAATGTTTGTTGTTTACTTGTGATGTTTCAACCATTTGCACTCATACATTTCCATAATCATAAGCATAAACATTTTCAGCAAAAAATGATATCTTTATTGATGAAATAAATCAAAGTTCAAATGTTTCGAGTGATCTGACTCCTACCATTAGCTAGCCCTCTTGGGTTCTTTAACTAATGAATTTATTCCTCAATCATTATCTTAAGTTTTTCCTAAATCACCCTTTCGAGTTTTCAATTTAGTGGACTATCTTATTTTGAGAAAAAAGGGCCCTAATTTTTGCTCAACCAACAAAGCGTTAGCTAACGGGCTTATTTACATATGTATTTTCCGTTTTGTACTGCTTTTCTAGATTTATTTCTTTTCTTAAAGGTGGTAGTGCTTAAGCCTGTCTTGATTGATGGGGTTGACGAATTCATTGCCATCCATATCTATGATCTTGACTGCCCCTTTACTTAGCACCTTCTTGACTACAAATGGACCTTCCCAATTGGGTTTAAACTTCCCTTTGATGTCTAAGTTCAAAGGTCTCAACTACTTCAGCACCAAGTCTCCTACTTTCAGGGGTTACCTCTGGTGCTTAACTTTATTGTTGTATGCCCTGGCCATTCGCTGTTGATACATTTAGAGGTGATCTAAGGCTTTGAGGCGATGCTCATCAATCATGTTAAGCTGTTCAAACCTAGCACTGGCCCGTTCTGACTCCCCTAACTTGGCTTCGAGGGCTATCCTTAAAAATCCCACTTCTATCTCCATTGGCAAGATCGCCTCCATTCCGCATACTAATGAGAACGGTGTCTTATTTATGGGGGTCTGAATGCTCGTTCTGTAGCCCCAGACTACGAAAGGTAGCTTATCTGCCCAATCTCGATAAGTAGTCACCATCTTTTTTAATATCTTCTTTATGGATTTGTTAGCCACCTCCACTGCCCCATTAGCTTGCGGTCTGTATGATGAAGAGCGACGATGCTCAATACCATATTTCTCAATAAGCTCTGCCATTGCCCCTTGGAATTGAACTCCATTATCTAAGATAATGTGGTGAAGAATCCCATAATGGGTGAAGATGCGCTTCTCTATGAACTTGGCCATTTTCTTGGCGGTGATATTGGAGTAGGATTCAGCCTCTATCCACTTGGAAAAGTAGTCAACTACAAATATGGTGAATCTATGACCGTTGCTGGAGGAGGGGCGAATCTCTCCAATTATATCGATCCCCCACACCAAGAATGGCCAAGGAGTAGATAAATTATGGAGATCTGAGGGAGGTAGATGGCTGAGATCCCCATAGATTTAGCACTCATGGAAATTCTTCACTTCTGCCACACATTCTGTGACCATATTGTTCCAATAATAACCTTGACATTGAATTTTCTTGGCCAGAGCTAAACCGTTCATATGTGGGCCACAATCCCCTACGTGCATACGTCCTATGACTAGCATAGCCTCTTTCTCAGTTAAGCAACAAAGCAACAAATCCTCCAGAGTATATCGGAATAAATCATTGTCAATAAGTCAGAATTGGATGGCCAAGCGATGGAGGGAGTGCGCTCAGAATCCATGGCGCCCTCAGGATAAACCCCATCTCTTAAAAATCGTACAATATCAAAGTACTAGCAACCCGAGTTTGAGTCTTCATCTACTATCACTACTCTGCAATAATAAGGCTCCTTGGTTGATTGAAGCACTAATGGTTTGAGAGGTTGGGTCTAGGGCCCTTCCCACATAGAGGCCAAAGTGGCTAGGGAATCCACCATTTGGTTATCCTCTAGTAGAACATGGCAAAATACACATTTATTGAACTTGGTGGAGGCTACCTAGACCGCTTCCAAATAGGGGTGAAACAACTCCTCCTTAATCTCCCAATCACCGGTTACTTACCGAATTACTAGGGCTAAATCTCCAATGACTGAGACCTCTTTGGCTTTCACCTTCCTTAGTGCTTCCAAACCGAATAGACATGCTTCATATTCTACATCATTATTCGTGGCTGGAAACTCTAAATGCTTGGATAGTGGAATGACCTCATTCTGGGGTGTGATCAAGACTATGCCTAGGCTAGCCCCCTTGCTATTCATGGCGCCATCAAAATACATGGTCCATTCCCTCTTTGCTTCTTCTACCAAGGATAGCTGCTTGTATGGGAACTCGAGGTTTTCTACGTAATCGGAGTCCATGGCCTGATTGGCTAAGAATTCAGTGATTACTTGGCCTTTGATGACTTTCTTGGTGATATACTGAATATCGAATTCAGAGAGGAGAAATAACCATCGGGATAGTTTGCCCACCAATGTGGGAGACTGGTATAGTACTTCATGGGATCGACCTTAGCCACTGCCTACACCCTGTAAGATTGGAAATAGTGGCATAACTTCTTAGTTAGCCATACCATTGTTGTGCATATCTTCTTCACCACCATGTAGCGGGTCTCGAATTCTAGCAACTTTTTACTTAAGTAGTATATAGCGTGTTCCCTCTTATCATCATGATCTTGCACTAGCATTGCCCCTATAGAGGACTCCTCAATGGTTAAGTAAAGGATAAGAGGGTGACATGGGACAGGAGGCTTTAGGATATGAGGGTTGATTAAGAATTGCTTGATCCTCTCGAATGTGATCTGTCATTGGTCATTCCATACCACCGGTTATTGTTTCCGTAGAAGTTTAAAAATTAGCTCATAGATGGTAGTCAGACGGGCAATGAACCTACTGACATACTACAAGGATCCTAAGAATGATCGTACTTCTTTCTCCTTCTTTGGCACGGGCATCTCCCTAATTGCTTGGCTTTTGTCTGGGTCTATCTCTATGCCCCTCTGACTCACTATATACCCCAGTAGCTTCCCTGAGGTGAGCCCAAATACACACTTCTTCGGGTTGAGGTGGAGGTTATACTTCTTAATTCGGGTGAGAAACCTATCTAGGATAGCTGGATGCACTTCTCGAGTGTTGGATTTGACTAGCATATCATCTACATACACTTCTACCTCCTTGTGGATTAACTCGTGCAATAGGGCCATGGCGGCTCTTTGATAGGTTGCTTCGGCGTTCTTCAACCCAAAAGGCATGACCTTGTAGCAGTAAACCCCCCACTCAGTGATGAAGGCGGTTTTGATCTTATCTTCGATAGCCATGAGGATCTGATTATATCCTGAGAAACCATCTATGAATGAGTACATTAAAGCCCGAGCAACGCTGTCTACCAAGACATTGATATGGGGCAGAGGGAAGTCATCTTTCGACGAGGCCTTATTCAGATCTCGGAAGTCTACACATACCCGAACCTTCCCATCCTTCTTCGCATCTGGAATGATATTGGCCAACTAGGTAGGATACTCCACCGCTTCTAAAAATTTGGCTTCTATCTGCTTAGCCACTTCTACTTTTAGTATTTCAACCCATTCAGGTCATAGTCTTCATAGCTTTTTCTTGACCAGTTTAACTCGTGGATCGATTAGGATTCTATGCTGGGTGATTTCTTTATCAACCTCTGGCATGTCCTCGTACGATCAGGCAAATGCTACCACATGTTTTCTTAGTACATTTGTTATCTCACGTCTTTCCTCAAGAGTTAGATCACTCGAAATCATCACCATTTTAGGTGACTCATCCGTACTTAAATTTATTTCATGCAAAGGAGTATCTGTTATGCTAAAAACATTATGTGAATGATTATGAAAATGCATGCTGCTATCTGGTGAAACATCACACAAATAAGCAAAGTTTTGATTCATCGATTGAAATGCCTCGTAGGAAGAATTGTTCATATAAAAAACATTCATGATATTAAAAATTACATCATTTGCATCATTCTCCTCCTCAGAAGGAGGTTCTTCATTCATCACAGGAGCTGGCTCTTGGAGGATGGGCTCAGCAATGATGGTCTTCTTCTCCTGGGTAGAGGCTTGGGTGATAACCTCCGTGACTGCATGAAGTTGTTCCTTGACGCCTCCCTCCTTCTTCTTCATTTGCACTGCAAGGGCCTTGGTGATTACCTCGATAACATCCTGGACTTCATCTTCCATAGGTTCAGATTAAGGTTCATCTTCCACGAACATCTTTGCCTTTCCCTTGTTCTTGGTAGCTGCGATAACCATTTCAGGGGTCTCGACCTGCACCCCTTCCTTTGTGCTAGCCCCTTTCAGGCACTCAACTTCCTTCGAGCCATCCACATACTTGATAATCGAAGCCAACATGCATTCCTTAGCAAAATCATACACATCCCTGAAGATCTTAAGTCCCAGCATAGATTCTCCACCTACCATCACTATCCCCCAAGTACTGCCTCCCCCCTTTAATGGTGCACATGTTGACCATGTTGCAAAAGGATGGTCGCTTATGCTTATAGATTTTATGCTTAGGGGTAAACCCCAATCCAGCCCTGGGAGTTAGTAGAAGAGGATCAATAGCCTCCACCATCACTTGGTGATATTTGCCAATCCATCCCGGAACAAACCCTTGTTTCTTCATGATCTTCTTCAGACCTGTTGAGAAGTAATGGTGTCCCATGGGGATCCTCTTATTCTTCTTCTTTGCCTCTTCTTCTTAGCCAATCATGGCCATCATCAACTCTCTTGGCCCTTATTCTGCAAAAGCTGCTGCTATCATCATGGACTCCTTATCCGTCTCTATAGTGACTGGTTTTCCTTGATGAAGTAGTTTAATCTTCTGGTAGAGCGTAGAGGGGACAATGCCCAGAGCATGAATCCATTGTCTGCCCAATAGCAGGGAATAAGAAAATAGAATGTTTTACAATGTGAATTTCACCTCTAACTTTACCCCATTCACTATTACAGTTATAGTGAATGTTCTGATTACCCCACGCTTGAAGTCATCATAGGCCTGGATGATAGTGTCCGACCTTTCCAACTTACTCTCATTTAACCCCAGGTGAAAAAAGAATTTTAATAGGTAGAGATTCAAAGCTGATCCATCATCCACCATTACACAACGAATGGACCGGTCGAAGATATTGGCCCTAATGAAGAGGGCTTTGTTTTGATTTTGTTATTCCAATGGCAGGTCCGACTAGTAAAATGTGATGGCTGGACTTCTCCTCAAGGGTATCCCCTCCCTTATCGCTGAGCACATTTCAATCACCGAAGTGATCGGTGTGGCCTCAATTTCCATCAACTTTTGTACTAATCCTTGGCGATGTGCCTCGGAGAAGCGCAGAAGCTGCCAAATGCTGTATTTAGACTGAGTGCTCTTGAGCTGGTTAACCAAAGGGTCGACTTCTAGCTCATCTTCATTAACTACAGGGTTAGGGTTGGCTCGGTGTGATCCTTGGTAACCTCTTTAGATGATGAATTCCCAAGCTGGATAGGATTGTTTATGAAAACTCGACCACTACGGGTCACTCTCAACACTCCATCTTCTATCACCCTTGTTTCGGTGGGTGTCTGCCATGCGTATTACGGCTGCTCCTTCCTCCTCTTGGCATTGTTTAACTAGTAAGAGTCTAGGTTGATTGGACCCTTACCATATAGGATCCCCTCACCCTCTACCAGACAGGGCGCCATCCCTCTCACCCCTTCTTCGGGACTTTAACACATACCCATCCAGATCAATGGGTTTCTCCTTCACTTTCAACACCTCCGACTCTTCCTCCTTCTCCTTTACTCCATCTGCAACGTACACAGATTCAAACAAATCATAACCATCCACCGCGCTCTTAACTGATCCCACAAAATTCATCACAGGAGCAAACTGGGTGAGTATATCTAGGACTTGGTTTGAGGGGATCCCGATTCCTATGATAGAAATGCACTGATCCCATTCCCGGTGATACCAGTCAATGTCGAGTTTGGTCTGGATGATATCGATGAAGCCCGAGTACTCATTTTGGGCTAAACGATCCCGGATATCTAGCCACGCCCCTTTAATTAACATCTTCATGAGCTGGTCAGTGGTGGGCTTATTCTTGATCTGTACTTAGAGGGACATCCATCTTTGCGCATATGCCTTGAACGGCTCATACTCATCCTGCCTACAAGCCACCAATTCTCTCATTCCTAATTTGGGTCTCTCTATAAACATGAAGCTATCTAGAAATGCCCGAGACACATTTCTCCAATTCCTCCTTATGATTGGCGATTGGTTCATATACCATTCGCCCGCTGTTCCTGCTAGAGAGCAAGGGAAAAGTGTAGCGAGCATCTCATCCGAGAGTCCTTAGGCTCGCATAAATGCCTCAAATCAAATGATATGAAAAGATGGGCACTCAATTCCATCATATGAGGGCAGTCCCCCAAGGGTAAAACCAGGGTAATTACACTACATCCTTCCTCTAACTTGTGAGGAACTAGCTTCTTTCTCTATAGCTGCATCTGGCACTCTCCAATCATCAATGACCATGATGCGTTCCCCCTTACTAGCTTGCGCCATAAATTTTAACACCTGCTTTTATGGTAGACGCGAATGAATTCGCACACCAACACACATTATAAAATTGGCGAGTTCCTCCCATTATTTTTCCTATCATCGAATACTCATCCATCCTCACCTTTAATTTCACTTCAATCGATAGCCACCTCTGGGCATACTCGTAGAAGCTCTCCCCTTCATTATGGGTGCAGGTTATTAGCTCTCGCACCCCTACCTCCGGGTACTCCGAGAATAAGAATTGCTCCCTGAAAGCACTAGAAATCTTCTCCTAGTCATCCTTTACCACCTTAGTGGGAAGGCGTACCATTCCGCAACTATCCCCGACAAAGAAAAGGGGAACAACTCAGCCATCAAATCATCAGAAAAATCTTTCGCCCTCATCAGGGCTTGAAACTTCAAAAGATGCAAGGACGATGAGTCTTTTCCATTAAACATGGGCATCCCGCACAAATTAAAATTCAGGTCTTTACTCTAAAAGGACCCGTCGAATCCAATAGAACTTGCTCCCTCCTCTAGGGCTGCCAAAACATACCTCTCATATATCCCGACACCTATGACCATTACGAACTCCCCAGTCTCTTCTCTGATAAATCTTAAAACCCACTTCTCTTCCAGCCTAGAATTGATCATCCTCACCGCTCCGTCAAACTGCGGGAGCGGGTTGTACTTAGTGATCGGCTTCAACCTCGGCTCTTCCACCACTCCATCATTAGCTATTTTTTGGATGGGCTTTAAAAGGTCTTTGCAATTGTTAGTGCGATGGCCTACTACGACGTGGTAGTTGTAGAAGTTTTGCTTGTCTTCGTGGTTGGGTGGCGACCAGATCTTCAGACTGACAAGCTTCTTCAACTCCTGTAACTTTGTAAAGAGGAAGCCCAAATTTGCTTCATATGGAGAGATCTCATGGTATTCTTCTTTTAATAGCCTCATTGCTGCTATCGGTTTAGATTGGAGCAGTTGGACCGCAGCTTATTTACTCTTAGATTGTGAAGGGTTGGAGGAGGAGGATCCCGAGTCATTCTTCTTGAACCACGTCTTACTGGCTGGAAGCCCCACTGGCGTTTCCAAGGATTCAATCCACTCCATTCTTTCGGCCTTCTCGAATACTTCATTGTAGGAGGAAAAGGTATCTACCCCCAACCTTTATCTATATGCGGGTAGAGCCCCGGCTAACAACTTAGCGATCATCTTCGATAGATTGAGATGATCTTTTAATAATACTTGGGTGGCCATCCATCGGCTGTAGGTCATTTTTGGATTTTATATGCATGGTTCACATATTGCAAAATAATAAACCATCCACAATGTGAAATAATAAATCATCCACAACGTAGTAAATAAATGCAGAAAATAAAAATTATAAGGCTTCCAAAAATCGGGAGATGCAACTGCCCGCTAACCTATTAATTACATTTTTCGTAAAGTATATGCAATACCCGAAGGAAAAATAAAATCCTAAACATACATCTAACCTGCATCCACAAAGGTTAGCACAGGGGATATCACATATGTTCGATTTGATTTTAGCGAGGCCTATGTGGCTTAATTAAAACATCGAAGATTTTAAAGTTGTTAATTTAAATAAAAATGATTCATTTTTATTTACACGTATGTTGGTCAATTTTATTAGTGAAAATGACTGCATGGCAAAAGGTGAGGTCTGTTATCTGGGAATATATTTTATTCCCTTCGTGGGGGTATTCTAATACAAAAATTAAAAAAGAAATAAAAGTAGAAGAAGAGAATTACAATATTTACAATAAAATAAAATAATTCCTAGGTTCACATGTAGAAAGAAATTAAAAAGAAAAAGAGGAGCATGAAATAAGAAGCTCTAGGAACTCAGAGGCTTTACCCTTTTAGCATGAATCTAGTTCGGTGAGTCCGTTCGATCCCCGGGAGCGTTCCTCATTCGTTTTGGTTTAATTGTAGTTTAATGTGGAAAACTAAGTGTTTATTTATCCATAAAGATAATCAAACTCGGGTCCTAAATTTGTTTTAGACCCGAGAATATCTGAGGATATTTTAAGAAATAGATGAAGAGAAGTTTGATTTTAAGATGAAGAAATTTTGGATCCAAAAGCGTTTTGGATCCAAGAAAAAAAGAAGAAAAGAAAGTATTATTATTTGTATTTTTTTATTTGAAAGAGAGAATTTTTCTTTGAATTTTTTAGCCCCGTTTACTAAAAAAGACCTGACTATTTATAGAAAAAAGTCTCGAAAAATCCAATAAAGGTAAGATTTTCCGGCAAGGGGTCTCACCGGAAAAAAAGTCCTGCGAGGCCCCTCACTGGGACTTTGGCGAGGCCATGTGCCTCACCAAGTCACCAAGCTCTTTGGCGAGGCTCATGCCTCGCCGAACCCTTTTTGGCGAGGTTCGCCTCTCCTGCCTTTGGCGATGCGGGCCGCCCCCAGATCTGGTTTTCCATCATGTTTTATGTATTTTTTGTATTTTTTAATTAATAACTGAATAAAATTAAATAATTTTATTAAAAATGTTCTTTTGAATTTTGAGACGGGGAGGATTCCCATTCGGATGCATCAGGATACCCAAAAATTGTGTGATTCAAGGATAAAATCCAGAAAAAGCCATCATCATCGAACGAGCGAGCTGGTACAAACTCCCGTGCTCACAGCTCCCCCTCGTGTGATAATTGCTGGTTGTATAACCAGTATTATCACATGAAAAGAGCGGAGGGATAGAGAGAATACTTGATTGGTGTGGTTGGTGACTTCTTGTTCCCAATTGGTGATGACATAGGCCTTCCTTTCTGGTGCTGTGTCTTCATAGGGTTGTCCGTCTCCTTCAGAATCCCTTAGGTACTTGATGCCCCTTATGGGCGGGTCGACCGTTTCTTTCAGCGGCGTCCCTTTAATGGTTGGCAACCATTTCATTCTTCGGTTTATAAATGAGACTGTTTCATTCTTCAGCCATTGAGATAATCGTTTCCTTCTTCAATTTTTTTTTGCATTTCCTTAATAGGATGTTGACTTGCCACCTGTAACAAATCAGAGAAAAGATAATGTTAATACATTTCATGATGAATGTTTTAATTATTTTATTGAGTTTA
Source organism: Euphorbia schlechtendalii (assembly GCA_949673415.1). NCBI lineage: Eukaryota > Viridiplantae > Streptophyta > Magnoliopsida > Malpighiales > Euphorbiaceae > Euphorbia > Euphorbia schlechtendalii. Next base: position 11,829 of record CATIWQ010075783.1, on the reverse strand, counting down.
TACAAAGCGAAAATATTTGAACCTTCAATCAAAAATTAAAACACGATAAGTAAATAATTTTAGAAAATCAGGGATGTCCCGAGAATCACTCCGTTGTTTAGGAGGCTTTTGTTGCAATGTTGACTTTAGGCTTGAGTGGGCCATCGTCTTGTTTGTAGGTTCCTCATGTGGAGGTGGGGATTCTTGTTTATCGGGACAGTGTTACATTGGTTTGGCATCGTCTTTACTTGTAGATGATGTGATGCGAATGTAATGTATGCATGTTTTTATGCATGAACCATTTTTATCATATGATGTATGTTCGTCTATTGTAGGCGTCGTGGGCTTCATTCAGTGAAGAGCCTTCTCTTGTGCTGGTGCATGGTTGCCCCTATGACTTGTCTTGTTAGGGATTCCATGGATGACTCCCTCAAAGTGATGACCATGGGTTCGTTGAATCAGATTCTAGTTTATAGCTTAGAGCTTATTTGATGAAAGACTGGATGAGTCATTGATCCCGCGTTGTGTCGGTGATGATCGCTTGGAAGCCGTTTACTTGAAGTGTTGAAGGTATATGATGCCTCGTACCGTTCCGAGGAGGAGATGATGAATTTGATATTTCTATGGTCCTAATTTCTGCATAGATCGCCCTTGCAGGTTTTCAATCTATAGAACATTGTCTTAATTTTTACCTGGACCGCCCTTTCAGGTTTTCTTTTTCATGTTTACTTGCGACAATCTACCATTGGCATGCAAGCAATCAAAATAAACATATGCATAAAGATTCAACAAAAATGACAATTCATTGATGAACTTAACAGGGGCATAAATGTTTCAAATTATTTAACTCTTGCCATCAATTAGCCTTTTCAAGTTTTCTAACCAATGTGGTTCTCTCGATGTCCTAAGTTTTACCCGAGCCACCCTTTTCAGGTTTTCAACTTAGTGGACTATTCTTTTTATGTTTTGAAAATAGGCCCTAATTTTTGCTCAACTAACCGAGTGTTAATTGACAGGCTAATTAAAAATTTATTTTTTTATTTGTAGTAATTTGTAGAGATTTATTTCTTTCACCTATGCATGATAGCAATTGTGTAACACTTGGTTGATTTGGTAGATCAGCTGCCGTTCATGTCCATGACTTAAGTTGTTATCTCGTTTAGCATTTTCTGACCGATTGGTTGGTGATCACGCCGCTTTGCTGGCTTGAGGTGTATGTGATGATGAGTCTTGATGATTGCCCCATAAATAGTGGCGAACTGTGTGAAGTAACTGTTGACGTGTTCAACGGTCTGATTGACTCTTTTTTGTCTTTAGTATTGACTTCTGTTTGATTATCCCTTGAACGATGGTGATCCGCGTGATGGAGTTATTGACGTGTTCAAAGATCTGACTCCTTTTTGTGACATTGCACCAGTTGTTTGGTCTCATGAATGGTGGTGATGGAGTTGTTGACGTGTTCAATGATCTGTCTCCTTCTTTGTGGCATTGAGCTGGTTGTTTGGTGATGGAGTTGTTGATGTATTCAACTATGTGAGTTCTTCGTGACATTGAGCCGATTGTTTGGTCCCAACTTGTTTGGTCGACATTTTAGCCTTATTCTAGCTCCGATCCTTTTGATCTTTACGTGTTTCATACCCTTGGTTAAGTAGGTGGATGTTTCGTGCTTAGAGATCTTTCTATTGATCTTTTGTCCTTGTATGATGGGGTAATTGCTATCATGCGTTGTCTAAGTACATTTATTTATCTCTCCCTTTCTCTCAAGTGTAAAATCATTTGAATTTATTGTGGGGAATCCATTTATACCCAAATTAATTTCATGAAATGATGTGTCACATGTGCTAAAAACAATATGTATATGCTTATGAGAATGCGTGATGTCATTGATAAAATATCAAGCAAATAAACAATGTTCAATTTATTCAAAAAAATAATTCAAAAGAAGCCTCGTAGGCAAAGTAGCTAAATGCTAATTTATTACATCATCATTCATCACGGGTTAGTGCTCCCCATAGGTGTCTATAGATTCAAAGTGCTCCATCCGCTCTGCCTTCTCAAACACTTCTTGATAGCTAGAGAAGTTATCAGATCCGAATTTGTTCCTACATGGTGGTAGTGCGTCGTCCAGCAGCTTTGTTATCATCTCCAGTAGGGTCAAATGAGTCTGCAGCCTAACTTGTGTAGCCATCCAACGTGTATAGTAAGATTTGAAGTTCTCACCCTGCCTTTGCCTTATAGCCTCTAGATGTTGCATTGTGGTTTCCATTTGAGTTTTGAAACCATAATGCCCCAGCATAGCTTGAGCGAGGCTATTCCAATCGGTGGCTATATGTAGCGGAAGGTGGCTGTACCATTCGTTGACTGGGTGGCCTAAGGTGATGACAAAGAGCTTAGCCATCATTCGATCACTGACCCTCAATGCTCTAATCACCGTTTGATAATGCGTCAAGTGAGCACGCGGGTCGCCAGATCCTACGTACTTCTCAAACTGGGGCATTGTAAAGTTAGAGGCAAGCTATCTTCATCCCCGACTATCAGTTGTGCAGGGTACGTGTTCCTTAGGTGGCCACCGTGAATGTCCAAGAACTGTTGCCATAGTTTTTCCATTCCTGGTTGTTGAAGGATGGCGTTCCCTATACTTGGATAAGAGTCATATTGCCCCTGGGGATATACTACAAAGTGGGGCAGTTGAGGTGCCTGGAACTATGAGGTGACCTACGTACTCCAGTTAGGAATAGGGTGTTGGGTCACTCCTTGGTAGAAAGGCCCTAGCGCGAATGTTGGCTGCCCCATTTATCCCTGGAAGAATTGGGAAGGATTGGTAAAGTTATATCCTAGCTGCCCAATTGGAGCTTGGTTCAGCTGACTTTGTTCTGCCCCGAACTGATAAAAGGTAGTTGGGGGCACCATGTGTGAGGTGGGAGGTCCCCTTGTTGGATTGACATCATTGAGGGTGACCTCCGGGCTGGACACTACATTTCGGGTCCTCCCAAAGTGTTGGCGAATGAGCATAGCTAGCTGTTCGTTGTTGGTAAAGGCGTTTATGGCAGCTGCAATCTCGGCACTCACCGACGACTGTTGATAATTTTGTCCCATACGGACAGGGTGATCTTCCCTTGCACCTTCTCCTTGTGGATTGGTCATGATCGATGTGCACTGAACTGAATCCGAGTCTGAACCCGAGTCCTCACTAGAGTCAGTGTATGGAACCCCCTCCAGATTGGCCACAATTGGGGAAACGCGAACCAGGCGACGAGCAGGCCTCTTCCAAGCCCCTTTGATACATGAGCAGAATATTAGACCGTGCATGTAAGATTCATGATATGACTCATGATGCAGGTGATGCATGAGATTTTTAATGTTATGGCTTCATTCACAAGGGGTTAGCATGCCATGATGTGAAATGATATGTATGTTAATCCATTTGAAACAAACATGTTAGTCGTTAGGTAAAAAATGAAAACATGTGGAAATGAAAATCCAACAACGGGGGTTGGATTTGAGATTTGTACAATGTCGGTATGACATCGCAATATGAGTGATGTAAGTGAGGTGACTAAGTTACCTATGCTGTAATAGGTCCATGGTTTGAGGTTTTGTGAAATGGAGATAACTACCGTATGTGGTTATCTAAGGAATGATTTGGTTATTTTGCCCCGATTAGGGTTGGGTTTTGGATACCTGTGTGGTCATTACTATTTGAGGGTATGATATGTGAATATTACCTCGTGTGGGTGAATGATTCAGGTATGAGGCGTATACCCTTGAAGATTTGGTAAGGTAAGACTTTTGAAGTAAGTTTGCCTCGTGTGGGCTTATGACATCAGCTGGGATATCCTTTAATGTGGGAAAAATGGTTTTGGGTAGGTATTTGCCCCGTTTTGGGCTTTTGGTGTGTGTGATTGCCTCAGAAGGGCTGTGAGTTGGATATCGAGTGGACATCTAATGGGTAATGTGGTGGAAAGGTTATTGCCCCTTGCAGGCTAAGTGTCGGATGTCAAGTGGACATCACGCAGTAAAAGGAAGGTATGTTTGCCATGTACAGGCTAATAGCGGGATGTCAAGTGGACATCTCACTGAAATGGTGTAAGTGATGTTCCTAAGTGGTTTTATGTTGTCCTAGGGTGACACGATCTTAAGTGTCAACTAAGTCTTAAGCATGAATGACATCAAATCGTGTTTAATATGAGTGTGTGCATTCAAGTGTCTGCATTAAGATTCGTGGTTAGCATGGCACATTTGTACAATGTATGACAAATCAGAAAGAGGTAAACACTTAGCACATAGCACACAATATCTTTCTTCCAACCATACAACTCCCGCGCATAGGGTTTTTGGCTAATCTCTATCCTAAGGTTTGGTTCATCTTAGTACCGTGAAGATACTATGGAGCGCACCTGTAGGAAAATATAATGCATGATTGCATGTTTGGGTAACACCCTAGGGAAAATGCCTATGGCTTATTTACATGAAGGTTACAGATGGGTTGTTGATGTAGAAGGTTCTTGTTGGGCTAAAATACACTCCAAATCTCTAACGAGGGAGGTATATGCGATATGGCAACAAGTGCTCCACCCACTCGAGTACTATCTTTTCTCATGGAGGCAGATTAGTACAAGAGAGAGCTTCGCGGTAATGGGGGTACCTTAGACTTATGGGCTAATCCCTTCTACTGTAATGCGTTATTATCAATAAGTCATAATTAAGATAAAATGGAATAATGTGATCAATAATTTTCGGCACTTATCCAAAATCTAAAACCTTTGAAAAATAAGTTTTAGAAAAATCCCTAGTGAAGCCGCCACTTTGAGCGGACGACACGGAGAGGTGGGCCGAGAGCGCGCGGAGGTGAGAGGCGCGGTCCACCGGGGTGTTTGAAAAAAGGAGTACCGAGCGGGGAACCGGAAAAGAGGTTAAAAGAGAAAAGGCGAAAACATTTTAGATTGGTTCGAACTCGAATCCGCCATCTCTTAGTGTGGAGTCGCCACCTGGATTAGCTCTTTCTAGAAATTAGAGTCCTGTGAGGCTTAACGTCTGGGGGATGGCCCACCAAGACACAGAGATTCAGGTCCGGAATAAGGTTCTTATTTCTTAAGTGATCACGTTACATTACATCCACAGAAAACCATATTTTCTTAATTGCGCATATTCGCACTTAGGTCATTTTTGGAGTTTATATGCATGGTTCACGTATTGCAAAATAATAAACCATCCACAATGCGAAATAATAAATCATCCACAAAGTCGTAAATAAATGCGTAAAGTAAATGCGGAAAATAAAAATGACAAGGCTTCCAAAATCGAGGGATGCAACCGCCCGCTAACCTATTAATTACATTTTCCGTAAAATATGTGCAATACCCGAAGGAAAAATAAAATCCTAAACATACATATAACCTGCATCCACAAAGGTTAGTACAGGGGATATCACATATGTTCGATTTGATTTTAGCGAGGCCCTTGTGGCCTAGTTAAAACATCGAAGATTTTAAAGTTGTTAATTTAAATAAAAATAGTTCATTTTTATTTACACGTATGTTTGTCAATTTTATTAGTGAAAATGACTGCATGGCAAAAGGTGAGGTCTGTTATCCAGGAATATATTTTTTTCCCTTCGTGGGGGTATTCTAATACAAAAAATAAAAAGGAAATAAAAGAAGAAGAAGAGAATTACAATATTTACAATAAAATAAAATAATTCCTAGGTTCACATGTAGAAAGAAATTAAAAAGTAAAAGAGGAGCATGAAATAAGCAGCTCTAGGAACTCAGAGGCTTTACCCTTTTGGCGTGAATCCAGTTTGGTGAGTCCGTTCGATCCCGGGAGCGTTCCTTGTTCGTTTTGGTTTAATTGTAGTTTAATGTGGAAAAATAAGTGTTTATTTATCCAAAAAGATAATCAGACTCGGGTTTCTAATTTTATTTTAGACTCGAGAATATCTGAGGATATTTTAAGAAATAGATGAAGAGTAGTTTGATTGTAAGATGAAGAAATTTTGGATCCAAAAGTGTTTTGGATCCGAGAAAAAAAGAAGAAAAGAAAGTATTATTATTTGTATTTTTTTATCTGAAAGAGATAATTTTTCTCTGAATTTTTCAGCCCCATTTACTGAAAAAGACCCGACTATTTATAGAAAAAAAATCCTGAAAAATCCAAAAAAGGTAAGATTTTCTGGCAAGGGGTCTCGCTGGAAAAAAAATTCCGGCGAGGCCATGTGCCTCGCCAAAGCTTGGCAAGGGAGCCTCGCCAAGCTCTTTGGTGAGCCTCTCCATCTCACATTGCTAAAAAGAGGAGCTTTCAGCTCCCCTTCTCCCTATAAATAGCCTCCTCCAGCTCCTTTGTTACTTACTTCAACTCAGCCTACCTTCTGAGTTTCGACATCTTTTCTTCACGAGCTTTTTGCGAGATCCTCCACGAATTTCTCCAATGTTGCAAGAATTCTTTTGAAGGCTCATTCATATTTTTAAAAGAGCCTTCTAAGTTATATTTTCACATTGGTCTTCGAGTGGTCTAGTAGATGCAGTCTACCAATGGGTTCTTCCTCAAAGGGAGGTTTAAATCCGTATGGATCAATCATAGAGGCTGTCCTATTAGAGGTTAGTGTTGATGGAGTGTTGTCCATTTGTTCTAAGGAATCATTGCACCAAAGGGAAGGCATACATCGACTGGTAATGCTCTTAACTTAGATGCTAGGTTTCTTTTATTAAGTTATATAAACCTATGAGAATCTATGGAACTTTTAAGGTTAATTTTAAGTTTTAAAATTCTGCCTTGCATGTTTGCATTACTGTCTTAATTAACCAGCATGTGGTTTAATATTAAAGGATTAAATGGTCATTTAGGTTATGAAAAGTTAGTATTGGATGACTATATAGCCAACATTTTATACTATTACCACAGTGAGAGTGAAATCAATCTTTAGTTTGTGGCAAATAGAGACCCATTGAAAGTGATTGGTCCTAATGGAGAACAAATGAATGAGCTAGAGATGTAAATGTAGGAAGCAATGTATGAAATTGTTGGTCCGAGATAGCTTAAATAGCTTAGCAGAGGGGGTGAATACAGTTACTTGGTTCTTTTTAAGATTTATAAGTATTCTTTCCAAGTTCAATTTTTAGATGCGTGTTGGGTAACTTATGTTGTGAACAGGTCTAAAAACTATAAACTACTCAGCTTCGTTGAACTAGTTTATCTTCAATCTGTGTTGTGTACTTTACTTAGCTTGGATTGTTTTTTCAATCAAAACTGATAAACAAAGAGAATGATGAATAAGAAGATACACTATAAAGGCAGCGACAAGGAATAAGAAATTCACCACTTGAGATTTTATCCTGGTTTGGCCCCGGGCCTACTACCTCTAGTCCCCAGATTCCTTTCTGAGCTTTAATCCACTAGTGGTTCTTTCCTTCCTTAGGCGGAGAAGCCATTACAACGGGTAGACATGATTATAGAAAGTACCTTTCTTTCTAACTACCACTCAACCATAGTTTAGGCACCCTTCCTAAACTGTCACTCAGATTTAATTAAAAGATTGAGAACTAAGGATTTCAACTTATAAAATGTGTTGAATCCTTTTACAATGTTAAATCTAATTTCTCTCTTTTACAAATAGATGGGAATATTTGCATTGCTTTAGAATGCTTGAGTTTGGAATTTGTGAGTACTGGGAATAATTTGATAGTATTTCAGCTCTTAATAAATTCGAGGATATTACCACGTTTGAACATCTGCTTTAGTCTTCTATTTATACTTGAAGAAGTTGGAAGTAGCCATTGCAAACTTTTCATTCTGACTTGATCTTCAATTTCTCTTCTCTTAATAGATTTTAAATTTGTCCATTTGAAACAAATTCCAGGATGTTTTGAGATAAAAAAACATGAAATTTGAAGCACAAGATTAATATGTTAATCTCAAAATCTCATTTACTTCAAGTAATTCTATTATGATAGAGAGGCGCGTGGGATGCAAAGTGGAGGCTTGAGATTTGTCTGTTGGCGGCCGTTGCAGAGTTGCGTGGAGACACTAAGAAATGGTGCATATCAGAGGATACCTTTTATGTTGGATGCTAGCGAGGAATCTCCAACATTCCATACTAACACCTTTTCATTGTGAGGACCACTTGAATATCTTATTTAATTTTAGCACTTTTTTTCTTGAAAAGCATCAAAGGAATATTTTATCTCTCATAAACAAAGTTAAAAGCATATGTGTAATTTTATTCTTTAAGTGTCAAAAGAACTCAGCTTTTGATTAATAAAAGCTACTTAGCTTCGCTGAAACTATATCGTATAAACTATGTAATACTTAGCCTTACTCATCTTTTCTTACTCTAAGCTATACCTTAATTAAAACTCAGTAAACTAAGTTGTTTTTCCTTAAACAAACTCAAGTAAACTTGATTAATGAAGTGTATACTTAGCACTTAATTAATTTCATTATCTTAGTCAATTTGTTATTTCTAAAATTTTTTAAATAGTGTGAAGTACTATTAACTTGGGTTTAACAATCTCTCCCATTTTGGAACAGATTACAAACTAGGTAGTAGAAGAAATTAATTAAATAAATAGTTGATAGATTTAGAGATACCTAAAAGATGATGTATTGAGTGAGCTCCTTAAGTCAATATAGACTCCTCCAAACTGAGTGGATTCTCTTCAGTCAGCATAACTCCCCCCTACTTAGAGGAATTTCTTTAATCTTCGGACTTTGTCTTACTCAGCTTCTCCTTGAGGTTGGTCTTAGTTATTTCCTACAACAGCTTACAAACAAAAATAATATATATAGAAAATTGAGAAGCTCTTAACTTAAATATAATAAAGTGTAATATTTTCCATAGAAAAATAACTTATCCAGTACACAAATTGGGTCCTATACTAAGTAGTTACAAACTATAGCTCTATTACAAGTCATTTCTATTATATTATAAGTCTATCTACGGGTATCCAGTAGTTGAGAAGAAGATGATCCTCCGCTTTTAGGATAATGTTTATAGTGCTGTTGATTTTGTTGGTGTTGTCGATGTCGCTATTGCTGAGGATATTGAGGCCTTGAAGAGATGGATGATCTATATTTTTTAGCCATCTTTTGAGCATTATCAATGATTTTCTCCCCCTTTGTTATCTATGCTTTAACCATTTGTTTAAGGAAAAAATTAAAGGAGTTGAGAGCAGATTGAAAGTTCTCTTGCTTCCCAATAATGGCTTGTTAGATTTCTTGCTCTAGCTGCTCCTTTTCCTTCAATGAAAGGATGTCTTGATCATTAAGCTCTTGTAGAAGCAAATGATGACACCTAGTGAGAAGAGCAGTTTGGTCGAATTCTTGGCAAGGAAACTCTTAAAAGTATTGCAAGATACCTTTAAAATCTGATGTAGATAGAGCAATCTTCAACTTTGCTTCCATATCTACGATCCATGGGTATATGAGGTTCACAAACTTGGTTGCGAACTCGATGTCCCTTACATCATACATCCCATTTGTCACCAATTGATCCACATTCATTTGAATGGTATGGAAATGATCATTAAGGGCATTCGACTTCTTGTGCTTGGAGAGACCGTTGTTAGGGTCTTGAGACTCATTAGGCTCAGGAAATAGTTTACCCATTGCATCCATCAAGGCTATTTTCCCTTTCTTCATTGAATCATCAATGTTGTTGGTGATGATCTTTCAGGTTGAGTCAAATTTCTCTCAAGCGCATCAAGATTCAGCATAGGCTTATCCACTTTCTTAGCAACTTCATCCACTAACTTCACAACTTTATAAACTTTCTTACCGTAGGCGATCATTTGAGCTGATATATTCTCCAAAAGATGGAACATTGAATGCCCGTGATCCTTATTTACATCCAAATGCTTGGATAGCTCATGGATCTTCTTGTCCGTGATGCTCTTGACTTTGTCCTGCTCCTCGCCAAAACTTATGAAATTGCGTAGTTGAGTAGCCAAAGTGGCATTCAAACTATTCAATTATTTCGTAGAAAAATCTATGCTAGCCTTCACTTTTCCTGCCATTATGTTGGCAATGATAGTAGAATTTGGGATAGAAGAGACGGCTACATTGAGCTAAGCTGCAGAATCGGTCAACTCGGTTAGGATTAGTACCATCTTATCCATGAGGTTTTTGTGCTTTCCCTTGCAAGAATGGTGTACATGCTCCCTTGAATCTTCTCAAACTTTTGAAAATAGATTGATTCTGAGGTTATGCTGGAATGTTCATCAAACTCAAGAAGTTTCACCTTTGATTTCGTAGACAAGTCCGTCAATTCTTGTACAAGTAGGACTCGAATTACTACACCTTCCAATTCAACATCAGTTTGAGATCTGGGAATTTCTTCTCGGACAACTCTCAAATTTGAGCCAAAATGGTTGAATCAGCCAAGTCCACTTGGACTGTCTTGCTGCTAGAGGGAGTTGTGCTTCATTGGCTATAAAATTTGCCTTATCAATTTACTCACTTGCTTTTCCTTGCTGAGCGGAGTTCTTAGCTTTAGGAACTTCTCTAATTAGAGGGATTAAAGGGGTAGAGGTTGGTTTTGAAGAAAGAGTAGGTGTAGAAGTATTTTGTATAGTTTGAGAAGAAGTAGAAGTTGGTTTAGATTTTACTGGAGAGGGAATGAGAGACTGTTGAGTGTTTGGAGGTGTGAAGAATGGTGGTCTTTTCTTGGGAATAATTAGGAGAGGAAGGGATATAAATTAGGGAATTTATAGGAGAAGGAGTTTTGGAAGTAGAATTTACAATGTAAGAAGGTATTTGAGAATTTACAGAGAAAGGTAGGTTAGGATTTACAGAAGAAGCAAGGGAAGGATTTTGAAGTACGTGTAGATTGGCCTTTTGACCCAAGGATAGGTCAGCCTTAAGTAACTCAATTCGAGAGGGAAGAGTCTCACTTTGTTGAGTGTGAATGGTGTTTGGGATGTTTTCCCTAAGAGAAGCTGATTCTTCCTGGCTGATGACCTCTATGGCATCATCATCCTCTTCATTGTCACAATTTGAACATTTCGCTTTGAGTGAGTTATGGCAATTCTCTTTCCTTGAGTGCCTCTAGCCTTGGAGATAATTTTCTCTCCCCTCAGTAACAGCTCCATGACTGATGATTTTAGGGTCCTCTTTGCTTTTCTTGGACCTTCCCTGGTCAACATCTTCTTTAGTCTCTTCAAATTTGCGCTTTCTTTCGCATAGGCTCTCTCCTTGCTCTCTGGCATCCTCTTCTTCTTCATATTTTTGTTTCACCTCAGCTTCCCTCTAAGTATGAGTTTTTAGTTTCATCTTATTTCTTGGCTTGGCATGAGGTTGGGTGGGCATATTTCTTGCCCTTGCTTTTGCTGGGCTTGGTCTCACCCTTTGAGTACCATCTTTTACCTTTGGAGAGGTGGGAGCAGTAGCTATTGAGATTTGCTCTAACTAAGATGAGAAAGGAACATCATTTGTAGTTTCCTCGCTTGAGCCTTCATAATCCACTATAAATGCATCTTCATCCTCCTTAAACACATTTGAAGGGAACACATTAGGTTACACTCTAGCCTTCTTAAGTTTAACATCTTGAACCTTCACTACAAAAAAATTCGCGTTTTGCAACGGAATTTTTTCCGTTGCAAATCCAGTATAATTTGCAACGGAAATTGTTTTCCCTTGCAGATTTATTAGAATTAAAATATTGACTATATTTGCAATGGAATTTGCAAGTGTTTGAAAATTCCGTTGTAAAATAACTAGGCGGGAAATCATGGAGGGAAATATGCAACGGAAATTGCAAGTATTGTAAATTTCCGTTGCAGTTATAATGTAACGGAATTAAACAATAGTATTTGCAACTGAATTTCCGTTGCATGTAGAGTAAAAAAAATTAAAAAA
>CATIWQ010075737.1:0-12719 GCA_949673415.1 Euphorbia schlechtendalii | reverse complement strand
AAAGAATCATGAGCATGTCTTCAAATTGAAGAAAGCTCTCTATGGATTGAAGTAGGCTCCTAGAGCTTTGTATGAAAGGCTGACCAATTTCTTGATCAGCAAAGGCTATTAAAGAGGAAAATCAGATACGACTCTATTTATCAAGTGAAGAAAGGAAGATGTGTTGCTAGTCCAGATATATGTTGATGATATCATATTTGGAGCAATTGATGAAAAGCTGTGCAAGGAGTTCAACAAGTAGATGAAGAGAGAATTTGAAATGTCTATGATGGGAGAGCTAAATTTCTTCCTTAGTCTTCAAATCAAGTAGACTGAAGATGGAATTTTCAGTCAAGCTAAGTATACACTAGAGAAGTCCTGAAGAATTTTGACATGGAACATTTGAAGCCAATGTCCACTCCCATGACTACTGATACTATCTTGAGTAAAGATGAAGCTAGAAATCCTGTGGACATTAAGTTCTATAGAGGAATCATAGGCTCTCTTATTTATCTCACCGCTAGTAGGCTAGACATTTAGTATTATGTATACTAGTGTGCTATCAAGCTGATCCTAAAGAATCTCATTTAGCCATTGTGAAGACAATTCTCCGGTATCTGCAAGGGTCAATTGAAGCAGGTCTGTGGTATCCTAGCAGCTTAGATTTTACTCCTAGGGGATTCACATATGCTAATTATGGTATAGACAAGCTTGACAGGAAAAGTGCAACAGGAGGATGTCATTTCCTTGGAGAGTGTCTTGTCTAGTGATAGTGTAAGAAGTAAACTTCTATCTTGTTGAGTATAGTAGAAGCTGAGTACATGGTGGCAGGAAGTTATGTAGCACAACTACTATGGATTAAGCAACAACAGGAATATTATGGTATAAAGTCAAAATGCCTCGAAGTTATGAATGATAACAAGAGCGCAATTGACCTATCCAAAAATTCAGTTCAGCATGATAGGATGAAGCATGTCAATATCAGACATCACTTCATTAGTGATCATGTGCTACGAGGAGATGTCAAGCTGGAGTATGTTCCTTTAGAGGAATAGAGCACTGATATCTTTACCAAACCATCACCAATGGAGCAATTCAGTATTCTAAGGCAGTTAATTGGAATGACAAATCCGAGTTGAAGAATGTAGAACCCAAGTTAATAGTACCTCACAGTACTCAAAAGTTTTGGTGATAGCAATCAATATGGGATAGTAAAAGTTAATTGAACACTAAGAATGCTTTTACTTAGTGTAGGAAAAGCCAAGTGTGTGCTGAGTACTACATAGTTTAAGTTATCATCACTTAGCTCATGCTGAGTTACTATATTTATTGTCCAAAAGTTATAGTTCTTGCAGCGCTGATTATTATCATGACACGTATGCTACTAACCACTTCTATGAAGGAATAGAATATTCCTTTGTTATATTTCAGGAGAAAAATGAGCTGAAATTAATAGAGATTCATGTGGTCCTCACAACATTAAATGTGCTTGTACAAAGTGTCTGAAATTCCTCATTAGAATCAGAGTATAAGGAATAATCCTGTGAAATGCATCGTGTATCAAAGATCTCCGCGCACATCTCGTAACGTTATCAAAGTCATCCAATGGAAAGACGCCACATTGGTTGAAGCACAAATCTCTCAAAGATCCAGATTACTTGAAGAAAAACAAGAATTTGGAAATGGAAACAAATCGCACCACAATGTTCAATTCCTATTTCTAAACGTCCTGATATCTATCTTCAATAATAAGATTCGAAAGATTAATTGAAATGAGAAATTGAAGATCTGCGATATCCTCAAAGTTTGTAACGGCTACTTCTCAGAAATTTACAGTATGAATAGAAGACTGAAGCAGACATTCAAACTAGGTGAATCACCTTGAATTTCCTACGAGCAAAACCTTGTGAAAATCTTCTCTTCTTTCAAAGAAATTCATCAGCAAGAAATCTGCAAACAATTAATAGTTCTATTAGTTTGTAATAGAGAGAATCACTCATAGGATTAACCTTGTAAGGATTCAATGTACTATAAGTTGAATTCAGTTCGCTATTATTTGTTAATCTTGAGTGTTAGTTTGGGAAGGGTACCCAAACTGAGTTTGAGCGGTAGTTAGAAAGGAGGTATTGAAGGAATGAACAACTAGTGGATTAAAGCTTGGAGATGGTATCCGGAGACTGGAGGTGGGCTAGGGGCCGAACCAGGATAAAATCTCAAGTGTAATCGTTCTAACTCTAAGCGATTAGCTTAATCAGCTTCTTGCTCATTCATCTCTCTCATATTGTTTATTTGCTTATTATCCAACTCACACTGAGTAATCTTTACTTAGTTAAAGGTTGAATATAAACTGTGCAAGCTGATCTGAGCAATTTATATGTTTTTATATCACATTCAGCACGCATATAAAAACCATACTGAGTTAAATTAAAATGAAAAAGGTCTAAAAAGTAACCCAGTTAATTCATTCACCCCCCCCCCCTTGCTGTTGTTATTAGCCTGTTTACGGACCAACAAGTGGTATTAGAGTGGTTGCTCAACTTTAAGACTAATCATCTTGAGTCAATTCCTTAAATGGCATACAATAACTTCAGCTCGGGTTCTGGTCAGATAGTTCTTCTGAAGGAGGGAATGTCTGTTACTAAACCTCCTCTATTCGATGGTAATCACTATATGTTCTGGAAGAATCATATGAAGAACTTCATCCAGTCTCAAAGTATGCAGGCCTGGCCCGCAATTAAGCTTGGCCCCAGAGTTCCTACTGAGGTCAGGAATGGTGTGCATGTACCTGTAGATCTAGAGGACTATAATGATGCTGATTTGAGGCTTCTCAAAGAGAATGCCGCAACTATTAATTTCTTACACTGTGCGCTTGATCTTATAGAATTTAACAGGGTCTCAGGATATGAAATAGTGTAGGAAATCTGGAAGAAGTTGGAGATTACCTACGAGGGGATAGACAAGGTCAAGGAGTCGAAGATAAATCTCATGTTGAGAGAGTATGAGATGTTCTCGATGGCTGCCAATGAAGGTATTCAGAGCATGAATACCTGGTTCATTAATATTGTCAATGAACTAAAATGAATTGGGAAGGAGTTCAGCAAGGAAGATCTAGTCAAGAAAATTCTCCGCATCCTTACAGTATAGTGGGATTCCAAGAAGAGCACAATCGAGGAAGCTCATGACCTTAAGACCTACAGCTATGATGAACTGATAGGCACCTTGTTGACTCATGAGATGTTATCGAGAATGTACTCAAATGACTCCAAGAGAAATTAGGGCAAGGAAAGTAAAGCCATTGTTCTCAAAGCAGACTCATCTGACGAGTCCACCAACTGCGACTCTGATGAAGAAATGGCTCTTCTTACAAGGTGCTTCAAATGCTTTATAAAGAAGGATGGGAAGTTCAACAACAAGAAGAAGTTTCCCAATAAAATCAAGTCAACTCAGTGGCGATGTGGAGCTGAGGAAGGACTAAGGAAAGAGCTTAATAAGGATATTAAGTGCTTCGGGTGTGGAGAGAAAGGCCACATCCAGTCAAGCTATCCAAAGGCAAAGAAGGATAGATTCAAGAAGAGATTCTTCAAGAAGAATGAAGCTCTTGCTACTACTTGGAGTGATTCAGAACAATCTCCATGTTCTAATGAAGAAGCCACTAATTCAGCCAATCTCTGCTTAATGGCTATTGAAAGTCAAGGCAAAGGCACAGCATCTACCTCCGGTAGAAATTTTTCCACTGTCAACTCTGAAGCTGAGCATGACAAAGGAAAAGCCCATCAAACTGAGGTACATTCTGAAATTCCTTTTTCAATTGAAGAATTTGACCAGGCTCTCTTTGATGTTATGAAATTGACTAATAAATCGATGAAAAACATCAAAGAGATAGTGAGGAGAAGTGACGATCTGGAAGATGTTAATGCTTCCTTATCACTTGATATTCGCTTTCTTCAAGAAAAGGCTGAATATCAAGAGTGTGCTATCAGCAAGCTCACTAAGAAATTAGATGAGTTGACTACTGAGATATCAGCATTGAAGAAGAAAGAGGTTCCTCCTCTAGCCAACATCAAATTCTGAATAACCAAACTCGTAATTCAAAGAGGAAAAATTCTCTAAATAGAAGAAAGCGACCCAGCCCAAGGCAAAAATGGTGTGAGGTTTTTGTGGGAAAGCTGGACATGTCATAGTAATGTGTAGATATTAAAATGGTTATTATGACGAATATGATTGGACAAACATAAGCACTGCTAACAAAGGAGGACCTAGCTCAAAAGCATGGGTACCTAAGAAAACTTAACTGTTTTGCAGGTGAGCCTTAGATCCTCTAATGACTCTCAAATGTGGTATTTAGATAGCGGATGCTCAAGGTATATGACAGGAGATGAAAGTCAGTTCATCTCATTGGAATGCAAGAAAAATGGAAGTATCAGTTTTGGAGACAACCAGAAAGGCAAGATTGTAGGTTGCGGCACTGTTGGCGTCTCTCCCTAAATCGAAGAGGTGTCTCTAGTCAAAGGATTGAAGTTCAATCTGCTCAATGTAGCCCAACTCTGTGACAAAGGCAGGAAGGATGCTCAGTAATTGACAGTAAGACTAACTCAACCATACTCTTTGCTTCTAGAACTAATAATGTTTATATGGTTTATTTATACCCTGGCTCCTCTAACGTGTGTCTCGTATCTAAGGAGGATAATGCGTGGCTATGGCACAGAAGGTTGGGTCATATCAATATGAACATTCTATCCAAACTGGCTAAAAAGCAATTAGTTTTGGTGTTACCCAGCATCAGCTTTGAAAAGGACAAACTCTGCTCTGCTTGTTAGCTTGGTAAGCAAGTTAAGAAATCATTTAGATCTATAAATCACATAGTAACTAAGCGACCATTGGAGTTGCTACATCTAGACCTCTTTGGCCCAATTCAAACAATGAGTTTGGGTGGTAAGAGTTTCACTCTAGTAGTTGTAGATGACTTCATGAGATTCATATGGGTAGTCTTGCTAAGTAGCAAAGAAGAGACTTATGAATCTTTTGTCAAGCTCAGTAATCGGATAATGAATGAACTAAAATTAGTAGAATCCGAAGTGATCATAGATGTGAATTCGAGAATTCCCATTTTAAAGAATTCTGTTCAGCACATGGCATTGAGCACAACTTCTCTTCTCCTTTTACTCCTCAACAACATGGGGTTGTAGAAAGGAAGAATAGGATCATAGTTGAAATGGCTCGATCCATGCTGAGTGATAACAATCTACCAAAATACTTTTGGGGAGAAACTATTAACATAGCATGTTATATCTTGAATCGGGTTTTAATTCACCCAACTCTTAAGAAAACTCCCTATGAGCTTTGGCGAGGGCGCAAGCCTAAAATTGGCTACCTCAGATCTTTTAACTATAGATGTTTTATTCTTAACACCAAAGAGAAATTATGAAAGTTTGATCCTAAGTCTGATGAAGGTATCTTTTTAGGATACTCAACTAAAGTAGGGCATATAGAATATATGTCAAGCGAATCGGCCTTTTAGAGGAGTCTATGCATGTAGATTTCGATTAAACTAACATTGCAGAAAGACATCCAAACGAAGAAGATGAGGGAGCCACTTAGTTCTCAAATCAACTCAGTACACATCAAGCTGAGCTACCCAACTCAGCTCAAAATCACCTAGTTGAGGAAACCAAAGATGACGATGAAGATCTCTCAACCAACTTTAGTGATGGTGAAGATCAACCTCCACCTCAGCATCCAATTATTGATCCTTTAGCGGCTGATCCGAGTATTCAAAGAGAGATTAGAGCCCATTGTAACCACTCACTTTATAGCATAGTCGATGATGTTCACAATCTAGTAATGATGAGAGGATAGCTAAGACGTATGATGAGTCATCCAACATTCATATCATTGATCAAACCCAAGAAGTTTGAAGATGCAGAAGGAGATGACTATTGGATGATCGTAATTCAAGAGGAACTGGATCAGTTTAAACGTAATGATGTCTGAGATCTAGTTCCTAAGCCTAAAGGAAAATCAATAATTGGCACTAATTTGGTCTTCAAGAACAAGTTTGATGAAGATGGCAATATTGTCAGGAATATGGCCAGACTTGTCGGTCAAGGTTATACAATCAGCAGGAAGGCATCAACTATGATGAAGCCTATGCTCCAGTAGCCAGACTTGAAGCCATTCGAATCCTTTGTGCATTCGCATCCCATGTGAATTTCAAACTGTTTTAAATGGATGTTAAAAGAACTTTCTTAAATGGATTCATTCAAGAAGAAGTATATGTTCGCCAGCCTCTAGGATTTGAAGATGCGAAAAATCCAGAGCACGTTTTGAAACTAAAGAAAGCCCTCTAAGGATTAAAGTAGGCCCTAAGAGCATGGTATGAGAGGCTGACCAATTTCTTAATCAGGAAAGGCTATGAAAGAGGAAAAGCATATATGAATCTATTTATCAAGTGAAGAAAAGAAGATGTGTTGCTAGTCTAGATATACATTGATGATATTATATTTGGAGCAACTGATGAAACGATGTGCAAGGAATTCAGCAAGCAGATGAAGAGTGAGTTTGAAAATGTCTGTGATGGGAGAATTGAACTTCTTTCTGGGTCTTCAAATCAAACAAACAGATGATGGCATTTTCATCAACCAGTCTAAATATGCAAAAGAAGTTCTAAAGAAATTCGACATGGTAAACTCAAAGTCTATATCCACTCCCATGGCCACTGATACAATTTTAAGTAAAGATGAGGCTGGAAATTCAGTAGACAGCAAACTCTATAGAGGAATCATTGGTTCTCTTCTTTACCTAACCGTCAACAAACCAGACATACAGTATGCTATATGTTACTATGCTCGCTACAAAGCAGATCCTAGAGAATCTCATCTAGCAGCTATGAAGAGGATTCTCAGGAACTTGTAAGGGTTGATTGAAGCAGGTCTATGGTATCCCAACAATTCATATTTCACTCCTAGGGGATTCACAGATGCAAACTATGGAAGGGATAAGCTGGACAGGAAAAGTACAATAGGAGGATGCCACTCCCTTAGAGAATATCTTGTCTCTTGGTACAGTAAGAAGAAAACTTCAATTGCACTGAGTACAGCTAAAGCTGAGTACATGGTTGTAGGAAGTGGCGTAAATCAACTCCTGTGGATAAAACAGCAATTGGAAGATTATGGAATCTGTTAAATTATCTCGAAGTCATGTGCGACAACAAGAGTGCAATTGATTTATCTAAAAATCTAGTCTAGCATGGAAGAATGAAGCATGTCAACATCAGGCATCACTTAATCAAAGATCATGTATTGCGAGGAGATGTAAAGCTTGAATATGTTCCAATAGACAAGCAGCGTGCTGACATCTTCACCAAACCTTTACCAAAGGAACAATTCAGTACGCTAAGAGAATTGATCGGTATGAGTAATCCACAATGATGAAGAAGATTGAATTCATCAGAATTTTTGGCTAAGTATTGAAAATCAAGTATGAGAGGACACATGGTCAACACCGTCAAATTTTTTTAAGTAACGGCGTAAGTTCTTGTTTGCGGCTAAAATTTCAAATCTCTACGTTTTCAAATGACACAGAATAGAATTGGAACAGTCATTGTCTAAACTCACCGTTTTACTGAGGAGATTCATTAGAGGTTAATCTCAGCGTTAATTATCCAT
Source organism: Euphorbia schlechtendalii (assembly GCA_949673415.1). Taxonomy (NCBI): domain Eukaryota; kingdom Viridiplantae; phylum Streptophyta; class Magnoliopsida; order Malpighiales; family Euphorbiaceae; genus Euphorbia; species Euphorbia schlechtendalii. Next base: position 5,076 of record CATIWQ010075737.1, on the reverse strand, counting down.
CTTAAGCTAAGATTATGACACGTACCCTCCTAAAATGGGTTTCTGCCTATATAAGATGATCAAATGAGAGAAGGAAGATTACTTGCTTTAGCGATTTCAAAACTTTTAGAGCATTCAAACCCTAATTCTTATTCCCTTAAGTTCTCACATTTTTCAAAAATCAAATGGTAAGAATCGAAACCACTTACAGACTCAAGAACACCACTATGATGAAGATTGTGGTGAACAATCAAGGAAAGACGGAGAGAATTACTTTAAAGGTGGGAATCCGTATAGCCAAAATTGCTTGGGAAGACAACCTAGACTTTGGACCAGTCTATGAGATTGATTATGAAGGTTTGATGCTGAACAAGATGATGCACAGAGTCATAAAGCAACAGCGACTCAGTACTTTTCTAAAGATGGAGGGTCCAACAGTAACAGGACTCATGAGAGCCTTCTACACTCATTTATACACTATTGAAGGCTTCAATGATGTCTTGTTGATGGAATGTGCAGGCAAGACAATGCTAATTTATACCAGGCTCATTGGGAGCATTCTCAACATGCCCAATTCAAGCACTCAGCTCCGGCGGTCTGGTGATGAAGATGTTGTTCTTGTTCTTGAAGATTGGGAAACTCCCTACAAATTATGTGTCTAGGAAGATTGCTTCCAACAGGATGTCTTGGGAAGCTAGGATATGTCATGAGCTAGTAGTGAAGCTGTTGCTATCAAAGACTGGCTCGTTGACTAGCTGCACCTATTTAGAAAGGTGTGTGGTATACCATATGGTAGAGGGTAAGAAACTTTTGGCCAGTGCTAATACTTCATCACCTGACCAAAGTGACTACCGTCTATCACTATGGTTACCTCATATCTAAGATAATGAGGGTAGTAAAAGTCGACTTGGGTGAGTTTTTGGGGGAGTCCGGTAGATCAATTCCACCAGTAAAGAAGAAGTTGGATATGTATCACTTCAGTAAGTTGACCTACAATCAGGTGCATGCTGGGTACGCTAAGGCACAATAAAAGTGAAAGTAGAAGTGCATACCTACAGTAATACCTATGGACATCAGCAAAGAGGAGGAAGATCCTTTTGTGGAAGAATTCGGAGATGACACCAGCTCTGATAATGCTCCTATATCAACCATTTTAAGAAGATTTCTACCCCCTCCTCCTCAGCACAAAAGATTACTTCCTCTAAGGCCAAGGGGAAGAGTCTAGCCAAGTCTAATGAAGCTCCTGCTCAGCACTAGCAAAGGAGAATGATTGCAAAAACCCACGTTCAAAGAGAAGTGGATGCAAATATGGAAGTTGAGCTAGCTAAGGAAAAAGAGGATGAAGTGGAGGCTAATGAATCCTTGCTCCAAAGAAAGCGCAAATTGGTAGTCTCAAACTCTACTAAGGTGCAGGATGAGAGCAAGAAATATAAGGCAGAGGACCAGGATGTACCCAATGCAGCTGAGAACTTAGAAGGATTATTTGCTAAGATGAAGGGTACTCAACGTAAGCACTCCTCCACCACAAGGCCACTACTCAGAAATGTGCAGGCGGTGAGAAGCAAGGAAGGTGCTGGGGAATCCATCAATACCATCATTGAGGAATCTGATCCTCAGGAACCTAGCATCCCCACACCTAGTTTCTCTCCTATTGAGGAATCCGCTCCTCAGCATGAGCAACCTCAGGCTGATCCATCCTTAGATCAACTATCTAACCCAAAGGTAAATAAAACTCCTACCCCTTCTCCTTCTTTTGTAAATCCTTCACCCTTAAATTCTGTCAACCCCTCAGGTTCTACTCTTGTAGATCCTGAAACATAGAAAATTTCATTCTTCTTCTTCCTCTTCTTCTTCTTCCACCTCCTCATTTAAGAAATCACCTATCATCCACATCTCTTCACCCTCTTAAACTCAAGATCCCTTTCCCTCTCCAGTATATAACACCCCACCTCATCTCTTGTACATTCCCAATAATTTCATTCTCAAGCCATTGTACCTTCTATTCCTCTCAAACCAATTCCTTCTTCTGTAAATACACCTACTACTTCTTCAAACCCATCCACTACCCCTTTAACCCATCTGGTTAGGGAAGTTCCCAATAATGAGAATTAAGCTTAGCAAGGAAACGCAAGTGATCAAGCTGCCAAGGAAAATTTTACAGCCCATGAAGCACCTGAATCTAGTATAAAGCTAGAAATAGCTGATACATCTTTCCTCACTCAAACCCGTGAGTTAGCTAAAAAGCAATTTCCAATCCTCAGGACTGATGTTGAGTTAGATGGAGTAGTAAGCAAAGTGTTACTCACTCAAGATTTGACGGACTTATCTTCTAAGCCCATGGCAAATTTACCGGAATTCGAACAGCACACAAGTGTGTGTAGTGATTCCCTTTACTTTGAGGAGTTTGAGAGAATCCAGGGCAGCCTGTTGGCTATTCGAAATCACTTGGCAAAAGAGAGCGCCAAAAGCTTAGTTGATAACATGGCTTTGATTTTGAACAGGTTAATGGAGTTTGCGGCCCAGCTTGGGGTAGCTACTGCATCTATCCCCACATCTACTGTGTTAACAAATGCTATCGCAAGAAAGATAAAGGGTAGTGTGGATGCTGCTACTGAGAAGCTGAGTCTCTTGAGTACCAACATGGCTACTCAAGTGATACAGATTCATGAACTAGGAAAGGAACGAGCCAAAATAAAGAGGCTTAACGATAGCAAGATTGAAGACCTCACCAAGGAGGTGACAACTACCAAGGATATTAGCCACAGCATTGTGAAGCTTGTGGAGCAAGAATCTAGGCTCCTACTTATTCAGGATAAAAAGCAAGACCTAGTCTTGAAGTTGTTGGAAAACATCTCTTCCAAATTGGATAAGGCCCCTATTAGTAATCTAGATCCTCTCAGAAACAAAATGGACACAATTCGAAGGGAGATCATAGATCACATCATGGAAAAGATTGCTTCTTCACAGAAATTCCTTGTTTCCACAATGGGAAAACTCTTTCCTGACATGCCTAGGCTTAGTATGCCTCAAAGCGAGCTTATTTTTCTAAAGACTAAATTGTTAATTCATGCTAAGCTCGATGAGATAAAATCTAAAGTGCATGACATGCCACAGAAGATTGATGCCCTATTGAGATTGGGAGAAATGGATGGCAATGACATAAAATTCATTTCCAAAAATGTGGCCGCCATCTACCCAAAAATCTATGACATTGAATCAAGGTTGAAGATTGCACTAACAGCAACGGACTTCCAGGGCTTACTACAGTGCTTTCAACAGTTCACGTGTCAAGACTTTGATCAGATTATCCATCTCTCAAGGTGTCATCATCTATTGTTGAGTGAGCTGAATGATCAAGATTTCCTCTCGACCAAGGGCAAGGAGCAACTTGAGCAGGAGATTTCCCTTGCAATCATAGGCTAGCAAGAAAGCTTCCAAAGTGCTCACCTTTAATGTCTGCCTCGATCAAATTGTTGAAGGCCAGATAGCAATGGGGGAGAAAGTAGCTGAAGATGCTGTCAGAATGGCAAGTCAGTTCAAGGGATCTCTTTCAATGAACAGGGATCCACAACAAAGGTTAAGAGCAAATCAGGATAAGCAGAAGCAGTACGGATCTTCTTCTTCCTTAGCTCATAAGCATTAGGCTAGTTTTAAGTAGTTGAATGAAAACTTGTAATAGGACTGAATGTAATCTTAGTTTAGGATATATATTATGTACTAACTAAATTTCTTATTTTATTAAAATACAAGTCTTTCACCTCAAGTTAAGATCTTCTTAACTTCTATAGCTAAGTATATTTTATGCTGTATATCTATCATATCTATGCAGGAAAATATACGAGAAACTAAAGATAAGACAAAGTAAGATGAAATCCCAAATCAAAGAAGAAATCCTCTAAGTATGGGGGAGCTGAGCTGCTTGAAGAAATGACTCACTCAGTATGGGGGAGCTTAAGTTGACCAAGGAAAGTCACTCAGCGAAAGGGAGCTTTTACTTTACTTTCGGGTAATTTGATAACTCTAAACTATATCAAATATCTTCTTCTACCATTTAGTTGCTATCTGTCCAAAATGGGGGAGATTGTAGAACCCAAGTTAATAGTACCTCACAGTACTTAAAAGTTTTGGTGATAGCAATTAATATGTGATAAGTGTATAATTACACTTATTATCATATTATTTTTATACACTAAACACTATAATTTAAGTCATTTTTATACTGCATATAAAAGATTTCACGTGGTATGTAGTTGTTTTTTATGCAAATGCAGATACTAGGTAAATCTTGGGAGTAAAATGATCTAAAGTGGAATTATATGAAGAAAAAGTGAAAAAGGTTCAAAAAGATGCATAAAACTTAAAGATTTGGCTTAGGATCGAAGCTATCAAAGATTAGTAAAGTTGCAAGGGAATTCTGAAGAAAAATGCAATTCACGATTGCGATAACCATTCGTGGTTGCTACATGTTCTTCTTCATAATAGAAATCTGCTGATCAAAGATTCACGATCGCAACTTATATATTACGGTCACGATTTGGATGGTTTTCTAGTTTTATCTTCTTAACTACCAACCGCCAGATAACCATGATCAACCTCCATCAACCCCCATCAACTACCAATGAATAGACACTTATCAGAAGTCAACCAATCATGAAAAGGTGCCTATCCATTGTGGATTAGATTGAAGCTTCTCAACCAATCATAATGAAGTGATGCAATCATTTACCAATTGACACGACTCTTCATTTGGATAGACGCAACCCTTCGAACTCTATAAAAATAGGGCTCCAAACTTCAGAAATTTTGTGCAGTGTATGTAGCAAGAAGACCAGGGTTAGATATAGTGTGTTTATAGATAGAGAACTCGCTACGTTCATAAGTGTTAGTGAGAAAATGTTTAAGTGATTCAAATCCTTATTTTGATCACTAGATTTCTCTATATTCTAGAGTGATTGGTGTATAAGTGTACTTGCAAATCACTTATCAATAAAAGTTTTCGTTCTTCAATATTCGTTTGTTCGATATTCGCAAAGAATAGCATCCTAGCGGAGGTTCTGTACGGGCCGAGATCGAATTCAAAGCAGACGCAGGAATTGC
>CATIWQ010075720.1:0-21300 GCA_949673415.1 Euphorbia schlechtendalii | reverse complement strand
ATATACATACACATACATACATACATACATACATACATACATACATACATACATACATATATATATATATATATATATAATATATGTGTTATATAATGCATATAATGTAAATATGAAACTATTTATTTATGGTAAAATATAATTCTACTATATTTTTTCGTAAAAGTAAAAAATATACATTTTATAAATCTATTATATACATATGTGTTATATAATGCATGTAAATATGAAACTATTTATTTATGGTAAAATAAAAAATGGAAACTTAAAAGGTTATTCTTTTGTAATTTATATTTTTTAACTTGGGGCATTTTCCAAAGCCAACCCATTAGAGCGGATAACTTTCATTTTGATTTACACAAAGACGAGCATTTTTCTCAATAAAAAAAGGCTAGCCACATTAAAACAAAAAGGATGCTACCAATTTCATTTAAATTACACATATCCGAAATCACTTAACACAGCAATGCACAAAATCCTTCTCACATTTGATGCACAAAAATCTAACACTAATGCTCTACTCCAACTCCCTTTTGCAGTTATATCCATTCGTAGTAGTCTCATTGTCACCAGCCAATTCACACTATCTATGGATCAATGGAAATTACAATGCATTCGCTGTCTTGTAAGTTGTAACTATTAGCATGGAAAGAGCAGAGGAGAGGGGTCTCTTTGTAATTTCCCATCCGACGAAACACTGAGCTTTTTCATCTTCTCTTCACACCATATTAACTGCTCTTTGCTGATCCTCACCATCCTAAGAACTCTCGACATGATTTTCACGTCGATAATGCCAAATAATAGCTCCACATCCTCATAACTATTCGGCCAACATTTCTTCTTCCACCCTTTGCTCTTCCTACACACTTCTTTCAGCTTCATCTTTTTCTGTAATATTAGAAAAAGCAGTTTCAAACCGTTTTTTTATCTTCCATGCATAGTAGTCATGGGCATGAGTCGCACTCAAGGCACAAAAAAGGCGCACCCAGAACAAAAAAGGCACATTGGTATAAAGTTTAACTAAAAAGTTATAGGTAGGGAGAATTATAAAATATAACTACTTCAAAATATTCGAAAAAAGTGTTCCCAACTGCTTTTTATCTTCTGCCGACTAACAACATAAGCCAGAGTGTTTTCAATGCAGTCGAAACTAGTAAAGGTATGGACTATAATTTTGAAAGAAATAGTAATTGAACTAGTAGCGTGTAGTGACTGTGACATTTGAATGATTCAATTAGTTATAGAGCCAAAGATCATAAATTACAATAAGATTACCTTGTCAAGCGAATATTGAGTTAATTGAAGAGGAGTTGCCATGTGATTCTGATGTCCAAACAAGTTCAGCACACCGTTCGATCTTTTCTCGTCCATCTTTAGGAAAAGGCGAAAAGAGAGAATCGAGCTCTCCATTACTCTTACAAGATCAGGGGCAAGAACCGATAAATCGGACTCCGTTTCTTCCATCTCCTTTTCATCTGAAACTGCAAAAACAGTTTAAATACCAAAAAAGCATCAGTTAAAAGAAATAAAAGAAGGCAACAAAGTATTAAAAGATAATACATATGATCAACAAAGTAAAGGCCTGCTTGGGATAGCTGTCGCGAAAAAACGCTCTACTCACACAATTTTCATAGCACAACATATTTTGATACTGAACAAAAGATTTTGACTATTAATACTAATTAGGGGGTTTGCAAAACGAGCCCTAACCTTTTCCATTGGGGACTTGTAGTAGTTTGGGCAGAAGGTTCCTTGAATGTGCATATACTTCTGCTCTAGTTCCTTGCTGAAACGGCTCATTCTCGATAAATCTTTGCAACAACACTTGGAACTGCTGAAACTGCTGAGCGCTGTGGTTATAACACATTCTGCTCTCAGGTTGACTTGAGATTTTCCGAGCGAGTTGAGTGTATTGGCAGTGAAGCGCCTCCCAAGTCAAGCATAGTTGAGATACGTATGCCGTTTCGAGATCTTGTAAAGGCTCATTCTGTGGCTGCTGTAAATTCTCCTCTATTTCATCGATAGGTTCTTCCATCTTTTTCAGAGAAAGGCAACGAAATGGGGATGGAAGTTTCTTTGATGCGGATTTGGGAGATGGAGTTGAAGGAGTATGACAGCCTGTCACTTTATACAGTTCAACTGTAAAAATCACTGATGAAATTTTTGACGGATATTCTTTGTTTTTTAGGTGCATCCATAGTCAAATATGTATGGATAAGTATTCTCTAAATTTGGTAGGTGTTACTTTTGTAAATTTCAGTCATTCTCCACCATTCATTCAGTTTTCATGGTTGAGATTGAATTTAGTTGTGTGCGGGGTTCACAGTGGAATTAAATCTCATCCATAGTTGGTTAAGATTGATTGAAATTTATAAATGTACCAAAGTTGAAATTTAGAGAATCCTTTTCAAATATGTACTTGTTCATCCACATTTTAATAGTATATAGATCAAATTTGAAATACTTGAGTAAAACTCGAAGCTGCTCTGAAAATTTTACAGATTTATGATTTAAGTAATTTATTAGGCTAAATGCTATCCAATAGGCAGAATGGCAAATCAGGGTACAAGTAGAGATCAATTTCAGTGCAATATTGAACAATTTCAATAGATGCATAAGAAGAAAAGATGATATTTTTCTTCCAGTCAAGAAAATGTTATAATGGCAGACTTCTTCAAATGCATTTGTATGATTGAATCAAAAAGGTTAAATCTACACCAAACAACAAGTAAACTAAAAAATTTAGCTCATACAAGTATGCATAAAAGGCATAGCAACCATTATCAAACTGAAATTGTTATAACAAAAACTTTACAACTAACAAGTAAAAATTTAAAATCAAAGATTACCAGTTTCCTTAAGGTGTTGGATCATCGTCCGATCAAAGAAGAGCATTCTTTCACAGTACTTGTCATACACAGCATCAAATTCAAACCCATTCCACCATTTCCTTCCTTGTTCTTCAACATCTCTCCATTCATCATCAAAATTACCATTCTCTCCTTCAGCTTCATCATCTTCTTCGTCTTCAGGGCAAGACTCTTCTTCAGGGATTAGTACCATAAACTTATTTCTCCTCAGTTCTTTTAGCCTCCTCTTTACCTCGTTTGTTATGAAATCATCATCTTCTTCTTCTTCAGCTCCAGAATCTGGATTTGCAGACTTGTTACTCACATTTTCATCACCTCTGTTATTCTCACCCTTGGATTGATCTAAATCAGGCTTTTCTTCTACATCTTTTTCTGTGTCTGCTTTCTGGGGTTTCCTCAACTTCTTAACTTTGAAGAAATCCATCTTCAAGATAGAGTCTTTTAGTCACAAACTATGATGTAGAGGAATGATTTCTTCAAAAATCACACTTGGGGATGCAAAATCACTTGATAAACACAAGATCAACGGTCTGCATTGGTCTCAAATGAGGGATCTATAGCCTCCAATCACCGCCTTAAAATCAGCGGCGGAAACCATTAAACTAAGCATCATAATCACTTTAGCAAAAGCCTAAAATAGTAAATAAAAATACAAACTTTACAAATAATGTACCCGTGAACCACAGTTCAGAGGACGGCTAGAATTACACAGATGACAAAATTGGAGAGCTTGATTAGTGGGCTTTAAAATTAGTCAAAATTGCAGAGGAGTGAGAAACTGAGAAAATTTTCAAACAAATGAACAACATACGAGAAAAGAAAGAGACTTTGAGAAATGCAGAGGCAGAAAAGACTAGGGTTCAACAGAAAAAACAAAAGAGAAAGAAGGGGAAATGCAAAAGGCAATGTAACTTAATACCAAAACGAGACAAGACAACTGTGAAATATTGGGAACACGAAAAATGCTATAAATGTGAGTAGTAAATTAGAGCAAAACTTGGCATTGGAAGGGAAAAAGGCTGATTTTGAAATGCCACAAAAATTGAAAACGAGAATGGTATTGGGAAACCATATCTGGAGCTTAAAAGAGTGTAAATTCAAACAAATAAAAGAAGACTGATTGCAATTCCCAAAACAAAAAGAAAAGAAAAGAAAAGGAGGAAGCACGGGTACCAATGCAGACAGTGAAGAAGACACAGTAGAGAGAATATTGTCAGAAGAAAGCACATACCACAAATGCCGCTCATCTAAGACACCAGTTTTTTTTCTAATATTTTTGTGTTTTTAGTACTATTTTTAAACTAGTATCGGATGGTACCACAGACCCTAACTTTTTTGAAACAACTTTTTAATTAAAATGAAATTGGAAGAAGCTAATGTTAGAATTTTGGTCATCCCATCCTTTTCATGGATCGGCAGGTTAAAAATCATAGTTAATAAAGCACAATCTGGTTATAAAATAAAATAAATTTAAATTTAGTTTATTTCATCACACATGTAAACTTTTTTTTTCAATTTACTCACTGGTCAATTCTTTCGGTTCAATTCTATCCGTTATTTACATTTACTGCATGTTTATAAATTTAAATTGAAGTAAATACAATCCAATTCAGTTTAGTTCTAATATCCTGTACAAAACAGTTGGGCTAAGTCAGAAAAGTACGTAGTCTTAGTTTTCTATTTACTCACTCATTTTGTTACATAAAATCCAATCAACTTTATTTGTTAGGGATATCAATTGTTCTACTTGAGAAATTAATTTCAAAATTGCACTAAGTACTTGGGTGTAGGACAGGTACCGGAACTAGACAGGATCATTGTTGATCCAAATCCATTTCAAATTATTTATATTAGATTCAGATCTGGTATAAAATTAGTTCACGTATCCAGATTAAATAGATTCTATAATCTAGGTCGAAAGTAAATCTTTAAAATATTTATTTACCAATTGACAATATTTATTCATATAAAATATTAATCTTCATTCATCATCCACTAAACATCACAAAGTTCAGATTTTATAGATAGTTGACATCATCAATACACCTTCAGCATCTCTTTCATCTTTTCTAAATAATCATGTAAGAAGATTATGGTAAGAAACAAAAAAAAATCAATATTACATTATCAAAGGTTTGATATTCTCCATGACGTATTATGTTGGATCCAGATCTAACCTAGATCCAATGAGTATGATTTTATAGGATCCAAGTAGTGGCGAATCCAAAAATTATTTAGTGTGGCATCCATAAACATAAAAATCTGGCTTGGGTTAATTTTTCTTTTTTTATTTATATATGATGATAGCGAACAACACTATAAATTGTGAAGAAAATACTGTAGATGAATTTTATAAAGATATATATTAAGCATAATTAAATCAAATCATTTTTCAATACTAACATAGATTTTAATAATAATTTTTAGTGAATTTCAAATTTGAATGATTAATTATTAAATATATAATATATTTTCTAAAAACGTGGGATCCATGAACCCCGCATCTTTAGGGGAGCATCTGCCAATAGATCTAGACTTTAAAGAAACAGAAACAAGCATACAGATCCAAACTAGATCAAGATCTAGCGTCTCATCCATACTTGGGTTTATTTTTTCATATCATGTATTTTTAGCTTAATGCTTATAATCACTTTTCAACTTACAATAAACTTAAAAATTAGAATCTGAGATATATTTTTATAATAAATTGAAATGGTTGGTATTGCAAATAAGGAGCTGTACATGAAACAAAAAAAGTATATCTAAATATTAGAGATGATTAGTGTACAAAACTGAATAGGTATTATATTGAAAAAAATGCTGCAATTGTACTTAAATGGAAAGAAAAACCCACCATGTTTCGGACTTGACTCGAACCTGAGCTTCTAGACGTCAAAGCTTCTGTCTTAATTACTAAACTAATACATTATTAATCTTTTATTTAGTCAAATTTTATACTTATAAGTTACCTAAAATAAGCTACAAAAGTCTAACTTTGCCTTATAGGTGCTTATAAGTTGAAAAATAAGTAGCTAGAAACACTTTTTATATGGTCGATGGTTCATGAAAGTACAATAGGGTATGGTACGATACAATATGTTATGATTTTTCAATTCTTGTGATCGATTGTATGGTATGCTTGTTTTAATTATTCGTTCGAAGAACCATCAAATCCATTTTTTCAAATTTTGTGATTCTTAAAAATATATGTTACGAGGATGTTACATATATTATATTGATGTCTATTCATGACCATTCATTACTAATTAATTTCCTCCATTATTTATATGTAACTCAAGTCTTTACATTTCCATGTATTTGGCCAATAAATATAGACTTGTTGTACCCTTTACAGATAGATCACGAATAAGATTACTACTTCCTTACTTTCTCTATATTTATCTTCTCTACTTTCTTGTTCATTCATGTAGTACATATTCTTACTTGTGTATTCATATTAATTTCTAGCCCGTTATTAGCATGGTTTTGCTCTTTCGATCAATACAAACAAGATAATCATTCAGATGATATGATGAAAATAATATTGTCATGATGGACATTATGAAAGATTCATGGGGTTTGATAAATGGGGCAGTTTTTCTTTTCAATTTTAAATTTTTATTAATATTGCCAATATGTTATAAATGTAAATCTTATTATCTTCATTCTTTTTTTGATAGAATGATGTTGTGATTGTCAAATTTTTTATGTAATAATCGATTATTGAAGATCCTTCAGATTTTCGAATCAATTTAAAGGAAATGTATACCATATGCTAGCAATTTCCACCCGGAGTGGAATAATTCAATTGATGAATAAATTTCACTCGAAATGGAATTGTAAAATTGATGAATGATTTCTCTAGAAGTGTGAAATCAAATGAATGATAATAATAGTCACTAGAAGTGGTAAATTAAAGAAAATTATTTTTTTCAATATTGATTCACGTCAAGGCTGATGAAACAAACCACAATTTTGTGTAACACGAAATTGTTAAAGGTTCCGGAAAAGCAAATATTATGTGTAAATCGGATAAGAAAATATGTTGAATGGATAGAAGAGCCAATATTAATGTTTTAAAGATGAGACATATTATTATAAATAGTACATTATTTTCCTCTCTAATGCTCAAAGAATTTTATAGAGACTAATATATATCCGCAGAAATGAATAATATATTGCAATCGTGAGTGAAGACATTAAAAAATGTCATACTATACACATATTTTCAAGGCAATTTAACTATAAATCAAAATTTTATAGCTTCAAATATTTATTATTTTTGGCACAACCGACTAGGTAATCCTAGTTCGATAATTATGAAAAGATTTGTGAAAATGTATATGGAAAACTATTAAAGAACAAAGTTTCTTCATGTTGCTTGTTCACTAGGAAAAATTAACCATATAAGCTTCTAAAAATAAGGTTAAAATTCAATTCCCTATCATTTTTACAAAACATATAATGTTATATATGTGGACCAATTCATCCACAATATAAACCATTTAATCACTTCCTTATGAAGTACGATCACTTGAAGTTGAATTTTTAACTAAATGGGTCACATTTGTGTTTTAATATCAATAGAGAACGAAGTTGAACATACCACATCATATGTTCATACTTAAAATGGTTTGATGGAACCATTTATTGAACGTCTTCATTTGATTGCTTGACCGATGATTAAACGAACAAATCTTCATATTTGTGTAAAATATGCAATATTGCAAGCAACAATTTTTATATGCTTAAGACCAAAAAAAATAATTCTAATTATTCCCCCACAATAACCCTTGGTCATGAGCCCAATAATTCTCATTTAAAATTTTCTAATTATGATGTATTTTGTTCGCCACTTTTCTACTGATAAGTCTAATAATTTTTACTCAAAGAGTTTGGCTATATATCAATAGCGCCAAAAACTTGTTCATGAAAAATATAGGTGTTGTCAATACCTCTGATCAAATAGAAAAATGATGATAACTGCAAGTATACAGTTGCGATGTAGTTTTAAAAGATATCGATCCCATAGGGAATGACTAGTTCTAAATATTAAATAGGGAAAAAGGATAAAGAAAATAATATGTATTGATATTTTTGGATAGGTGGGTTAGAATGAAGAATGAGTAAATATAGATGTGAAAGATTAGAGAATCTAAATATATAGATTTTCCCTACAAAATAAGGATAGTAGAGAAAGCATGCAAGTTCAACAAAGATGTTACGATTCACTAAACTAATCTATAGACTCGGTTCTAAATATTCAGATGTTCAATTATTCACCACAGAGCAACACATGAAATGACTTTTCTAGATCTAGCGCAAACGAATTAAGACTATCATATAAACCTGGACAACATCAATACTATGTTTAGTACGGGTCGCTCTCACATAGCCACATTTAGCAAGTTACCATTCCAAAAATGTTGGCTCACTAAACAGCGTTATATAACAGATCCAATGATTATACACGATATTGTTAACCCCGAAACTACTCTTAAAATTAACTCCAATGCATATAACTTGATTAACATGAAAGACTTAACACGAAATACGCATTATGACAAATAGACATATCATAAACTTCGAAATAAAAAGTATAAGTAGAAAGCAAAGCAAAGTTGTAAGGTATGCAAGTGAAAGCTAAAGTTGATCAAGCCGTATCTACTCTTTAATGGGAGTCGTCAATTCCCGCAATTCCTGCGTCTACTTTGAATTCGGTCTTGGCCCGTACAGAACCTCCGCTAGGATGCTATTACTTGCGAATATCGAACAAACGAATATTGAAGAACGAAAACTTTTATTAATAAGTGATTTGCAAGTACACTTATACAACAATCGCTTGAGAATATAGAGAAATCTAGTGATCGAAACAAGGATTCGAATCACTTAAACATTTTCTCGCTAACACTTAAGAACGTAGCGAACTCTCTATCTATACATACACTATATCTCTCTCATGCACTCTAATATTTCTCTCTGTATCACTACACGAAATTGAAGAGGATTGGAACCCTATTTATAGAGTTTGAAGGGTTGCGTCTATCCAAATGAAGGGTTGTGTCCATTGGTGAAAGATTGCATCTCTTCATTGTGATTAGTTGAGAAGCTTTGATATAATCCATAATGGATAAGCACCTATTCATGATAGAGAGCATAATAGATGATATGTGTGATACACAATAGAAAGTGAAAATTCTATAGATTTTAGTAGTTCAAAGTTATAGCGAGAAAAATGTATAAGTGATTCAATACTTATTTCGATCACTAGATTTCTCCACTTATTCTTATCAATAAAAGTTTTCGTTCTTCAACATTCATTTGTTCGATATTCACAAAGAATAGTATCCTAATGGAGGTTCTGTACGAGTCGAGAACGGATTCAAAGTGGATTTAGGAATTGTGGGAATTGATGACTCCCATTAAAGAGTGGACACGGTTTGATCAACTTTAGCTTTCACTTGCATACCTTACAACTTCACTTTGTTTTCTACTTATACTTTCTATTTAGAAGTTTATGAAATGTCTATGTGTCTTAATGAGTATATCTTCTTCCATCCCTTATATTAATTAAGTTATATGCTTTCAAGTTAAGTTTAAGAGTGATTTCGGGGTTAACAAGATTGTGTATAATCATTAGATCTGTGATTATAATGCTTTTTAGTGAGCCAACATTTTTAGAGTGGTAACTTGCTAAATATGGCTATGTGAGAGTGACCCGTACTAAGCATAGTATTATTGTTATCAAGTTTTTATAAGTGTCATAATTTGTTTACCCTAGGTATAGAAAATTTGTTTCATGTGTTGCTCTGTGGTGAATTATTGAATATTTGGGCATCTAGAAACGAGTTTGTTGAAGTTATTTAGTGTATGAATATTCTTGATGATTTTGCATATCTTTCTCTACTATACTTGTTCTTAGGGAATATTTATATAGTTTACATCTTCTCTAATCTGTTCATGCATCTATCTATTATGTCTATTCATCCAAACCCTCCAATACAAATTATCTTATTTCTTTTGTTATGTAACTCTAGTTGGTTGTAAGAACCAAATTGCTTCCCTGTGGGATCGATATCTTTGAAAACTACATCGTAACTGTATACTTGTAGTGGTCATCATTTTTCTATTTGATAAGCGATATTAACAACACTTGTTCATATTTTGAACTTTTATCTTATCGGTAGAAAAGTAGGAACAAGGTTTTTGGCACCATTACCGAATATAAACCTATCAGAACTAGTATAGTCAAAATCTAGCGATCAATTATGCCAAGACTCTACATAGTATGCAAAAGAAATAAGGTCCATGTTTAAGTCATTGAACCAAAGTATATAAGTTTTAATTTAATAACTTAAACCACGTTTGTAAAACCATATGCAGAATCTAATTCGCATACTAGAAATTGACTAAGTCATAAAAGTCCCTTGGATACTTTCGAGTGTAATGTCTATGGATATTTCCAGGTAGGAGAGGCCTCCGTTAAAGTAGATAAGAAGCCAAGTCCAATCCTTGCCAAAATAACCACGGGCACTTCGATTCGTTTTACCACGGACAACTATGATTTAAATATTTCGTTCTTTATTTAAGTGAAGTACGGGACGATCCTCAATTAAAGCATTTACACGTGTGGTTAAACATTGCTAATTTATATGATAATCACCTAGACTAAGTTTGAGTAATCTAGTTATCACATCATTTTATACAATAGGATTTGAACCCTAAGTCATGCATACCATAATTTAATCAATTTATAGAAAATAGCATTTTAACACATTATTATCAATCATGCATAGCATAAGGCAGGCTCTAATATCACTACTGGTTAATCAAGATAGTAATTGAACATGCAAATGTTGCAAGGCGGAATTTCAAAACTTAAAATTAACCTAAGGATCTCCTAAGCATGCAATGATGGATTTAATCTAGGTTAAAATGTTCCATAGATTCTTTTAGGTTTATAAAGCTTATAAAAGAAACCTAGCGTCTATGTTTAGAGCATTACAAGTTGATTCATGCTTTCTCTCTTTTGGTGACGGTGTTCCCTTAGAGCAATTAGGTAGAACATCATTAGCATGAGCTTCCAAACTAGGAGAGCCTCTATGATTGATCCACACAAATCTTCACTGACCAAAACCTCGTTGAGGAAGAACCCGTTAGTAAACAGCAACTGCCAGACAGCTTTAAGACCAACCTAAAAATAAATTGAGAAGGCTCACTTTAGAAAGTGCCTTCGAAAGAATTCTTCAGTTGTTTGGAGAAACTCGTGGAGGATCTTGCACAACTAACGAAGAGAGAGATGTCGAACTTAGAGAGAAAAGCTGAGCTGAAGAGTGCATGTGTTGAGAATAATGAGAGGGGAGGCCTATATAGGGAAAAAATGGGGAGTGTTAGACTCCCCCTCTAACACTAGGTGGGATGGGAATATCCCATTCCACCTTAACGGGTAAGCCGAGTGGGTCATAATGACTCATGCAAGCCCAAGCTTGTGGCCCACGCAAGCGCTGCCATGGGTAGTGCTTACGGGCATGTAGCCAGCTAACGTGCGGGGGCTTGCATGCGCTAGTGGGCCAGCCACGCAAGCCCCACTTTGAAGAACCTGTGTTCATTTAGGGCCCATTCACAAAGGGAAAAATTCCCTTGCTCCGCTCTGTGTAATTTTTCCCTATCTGCTCTGTGTAATTTTTCCCTGTTATGTCTTTATTCTCTTTAATTATTAAACCGGTCCAACCATATATTAATTCTTCTAACAAATTCGACAACCTATATTTTTGGCATAAACCCAGTTTATATGTTCTTTGCTTAGTTCGATAAAGACACAAAGCGTGTGACCTCACATGATCCCAAAGTATAGAGCCGCTAGAGGTTAACCTATAAACTTGGCTTCCGATCTGGGAACCTTTAGGCTCAGTGATCCAGACCGATATGGAACCCAATACCTCTACATGTTCAAATGGTCTTTCAAGCAAAGGCATACGATCCCCCGATACTTGAAATGTCACATGCTTGTGACTTGATCCGATTCTACAATAGTAACCAATACAATACACTCCTTCCATCAGGTTAAGTACCATCTAGTTTATTATGCTCGGATTAGGTGTTAGCTCATGTAATAGCCGTAGATATCCTAGAATTAGACTTGTTCATGAAGAACACCACTCAACCATTATGTATCAAGATTGACTAGAAACCCATTCTATTAATCTTATACTCTAATAAGAGGGTTATGAGTGTATCACTTCAAGGTACATTTCCCATTCAGGAGAGATGGATCCCATCTTGACTACTCATCTTACCAACATATGATCATCACTATACCCATAATTACTTGTGTAATCTTGATCTCCAGGGTATGAATAAGTATGACCCAAAGTATAGTAACTCCTACAAAAGGTAAACACTATATTAGGTCTGAGGATACTTATACTGCTACTGCAATAAGACATGACACCAACACATGGATATAGTTATTTCTGAGTGTCTTATAGCGGTTTCCAATGTATTACCTAAATGCATTCATGTATGAACTCAAGGTACCACCTTCAGCTTGTGAGATCAGCTATTTAGATCTAATCCAAGGAGTAAGCCTACACATGCTAGTTTGTCCATTCCATTGATGTCCAGTCTCAATGAAACCATGACTATGGATATTTAAACTATTCATAGTAATGCATATGTGCATTTCTCACACCACATAGCTCCCACATGTCCTCGCACTTTTACGTTATGAAGTAGTCATGGACTTTGTCTCATCAATGCGCATATACATATTTAATACTATACATATATGATACTAGCGGGATACATAAATAAACAGAAAGTATTGATAAGTAACAAAGATGCCTTAATTATTAATAATAATTCAAAACTATTTGTACATTATAGCTAATAAAGATATATCGCCCTAATTGCCTCTAGGGCATACATCACATCTAACAAATAAATAGTGCGAAGCATCAGGCTCCCCAAGTAAACCTATGGGTGTAGCCCGCATATGCGAGTTGTGCGAGCCTTCACAAGGCAAACCCAATAAGGCTTGCCTTATCTTGCAAGCGGGCCTTGCAGGAATTCTAACAAGTGTTACTTGCAGGTGTGCTGGTGGGCCTGCATAGGCCCATGCAAGCGTTGCCAAGCAGGATTGCAACCCACCAAAATGAGTCAGCTTGCGCTATTGCATGCTGGCGGCTCATGAGCCCTTTTTAGTGCTCGTGTGGCTACCAAACATGCCCCTTCCTATGAATAACCCATGTTCGTGAGGCCTACTTTGAACGGGAAAAATCCCTTGCTCCAAATATGACACATTTTCCCTATTTCCTCTTTCAAACTTTTAACTAGTCCGACCATTTAATGGTCCTTCCAAATGAACTTAAGTACCCTTTTATTCTCGATATAAACCCCATCCATAAGTTCTTTATTTGGTCCGGTGACCTCATACGTACTTGAAGTACAGAGCCACTAGAGGTTAATCTAAACTTGGCATCCCATCTGGTAACCTTTAGGTATAGTGTTCCAAATTGATATGGAACCTGATGACTCTAGTCGATTGAATGGGCGATCTAGCAAAGGCGTATGATCCATTGATACTCAGAACATCACATGCTTATAACTTGATCTGGTTTAGCAATAGTACCAATACAATATACTCCTTCCATTATGTTAACTACAATCTAGTTTGTTGAGCTCATATAAAGTGTTAGCTCATTTAATTGTCGTAGCTATCCTGAAGTTAGACTTGTTTACGAAGAACACCACTCTCCTTCATGTACTAAGATTGACTAGAAATCAGTTCTTTCAATCTCATACTCTGATCAGAGGTTTATGAGTGTGTTACTTCAATAAGAGACTTAAAGGTAAAACTCTCATTCTATTTCTATATAAGGAGTGATGGATCTCATCTTACTACTCAGCTTACCACTGAACGGTTATCACTATACCTGTAATCATCTGTATTAGCTTGATAACTGGGTATGCATGGGTATAACCCAAAGTATAACAACTTCTTCACAAGGTTACCAGTACATCAAGTTTGAGGATATTTGTATTTCTACTTTAATAAGACATGAAACCAACACATGGATATAGCTATTTTCAAGTGTTTTTCTTGTAGCAGTCTCTAATGTGTTACTCGAATACATTCATGTGTTAACTCAAGGTATACACCTTTAAATTGTGAGGTCGGCTACTTGGATCCAATCCAAGTATGCCTACACATGCTAGTCTATCCACTTTATTGATGTCCAATCTATGAAACTAAGACTAGGGATATTTGAACTTTTTCATAATTATATGTGTGTGCAGTTCTCACTCCACATAGCTCCCACTATGTTCTTGCACTTTCACACTATGAAATAGTCACAAACTTTTTATTTATTATATTGTTCACCACTTTTCTAGTGATAAGTTTAATAGTTTGTTTGCAAGATTTGGCTATATATCAACGGTGCTAAAAATTTGTTAATGTAAAATATAGGTGTTGTCAATACCCCTTATCAAAATAGAAAAATGATGACAACTGCAAGTATAAAGTTACGATGTAGTTTTAAAAGATATCGATCCCACAGGGAAGGACTAGCTCTAAAGAGCAACAAGGAAGATAAAACAAAGAAAATAAAATAAATTTGATATTTTGGGTAGGAGGGTTAGAATGAAGAAAGAGTAAATATAGGTATGAAAGATTAGAGAATCTAAATATATAGATTTTCCCTACGAAATAAGAATAGCAGAGAAAATATGCAAGTTCAACAAAGAATTTACGATTCACTAAACTAATCTAACAGACTCAGTTCTAAATATTCAGATGTTCAATTATTCGCCACAGAGCAACACATGAAATGACTTTTCTAAACCTAGCGCAAACGAATTAAGATGATTATATAAACCTGGACAACAACAATACTATGCTTAGTACGGGTGGCTCTCACATAGCCACATTTAACAAGTTACCATTCCAAAAATGTTGGTTCACTAAACAGCATTATATCACAGATCCAGTGATTATACACGATAATGTTAACCCCGAAACTAATCTTAAAAATAACTCCAACACATATAACTTGATTAACATAAAAGACTTAAAACAAAATACACATTATGACACATAGACATATCATAAACTTTGAAATAGAAAGTATAAGCAGAAAGCAAAGAAAAGTTGTAAGGTATGCAAGTGAAAGCTAAAGTTGATCAAACTGTATCCACTCTTTAATGGGAGTCGTCAATTCCCACAATTCCTACGTCTGCTTTGAATTCGGTCTCGGCCTGTACAGAACCTCCTCTAGGATGCTATTCTTTGCGAATATCGAACAAATGAATATTGAAGAACAAAAACTTTTATTCATAAGTGATTTGCAAGTACACTTATACAACAATCGTGCAAGAATATAGAGAAATGTAGTGATCGAAACAAGGATTCGAATCACTTAAACATTTTCTCGATAGCACTTATGAATGTAGCGAATTCTCTATCTATACACACACTATATCTCTCATTTTTTCTAATTCTAATGCCACACCCTTTACTCCATGAAATTGTAAGGTTTGGAGCCCTATTTATAGAGTTCGAAGGGTTGTGCCTATCTAAATGAAGGGTTGTGTCCATTGGTTAAAGATTACATCTCTTCATTGTGATTGGTTGAGAAGCTTCAATCTAATCCACAATGGATAGGCACCTTTTCATTATTGGTTAACTTCTGATAAGTGTCTTTTCATTGGTAGTTGATGGTGGTTGATCATGTTTATCTGGTGGTTGGTTGTTAAGAAGATAAAACCAGAAAACCGTCTAAGTCGCGACCGCGATATACATGTCGCGACCATGAATCTTTAATTGGTAGACTTCTGTTCCGAAGAAGGATAAGTCACGACCATGAATGATTATCGTGATCGTGAAATGCATTTTTCTTCAAAATTCTCCTTGCAACTTCACCGATCTTTGACAGCTTCGATCCTAAGCCAAATCTTTGAGTTCCACGCATCTTTTTGCACCTTTTTCACTCTGTTTTCATAGAAGTCCACTTTTGATCATTTTACTCCCAAGATTTACCTAGTATCTGCATTTGTATAAAAAATAACTATATACCACGTGAAATATTTTATATCAAGTATAAAAATGACTTAAAATATAGTGTTTAATGTGTAAAATTAATATGATAATAATTTTAATTATACACTTATCAGGCATACATCATGTTTAATAATTAGACCTTTTAGAAATTTAGATGCTACCTTATATGATTGTAATTATGCTTTGAATGTTGCTGAAAACTTAAAGTCTGTTGACCCTAGAGAACTCTGAGGCTAAACAATCCAAAGATTGGATCAAGTGGCATAATGCCATGGTTAATGAAATGGATTCTTTGAATAAGAATAATACATGGATCCTTGTTCCTAAACCTAAAAATGTTAGGGTTATTGGCTGTAAATGGGTTTTAGAGAGAAAGCCTGAGATTCCTGGTTTTGAAAGGGAAAGGTTCAAAGCCGGAGTTATGGCCAAAGGGTATAGTCAAATTGATGGTATTGATTTCCATAATATATTTTCTCCTATTGTAAAACATGTTTCAATAAGAGTCATTCTATTTATAACTGCTTTATGTGATCTTGAACTTGAACAAATGAATGTTAAAACTGTCGATTAATCAATACAGTAATTGAACATGCATAGGTTACAAGGCGGAAATTCAAAAACTTAAAATTAACTTGAGGATCTCCTAAGCATGCCATTATATTTATAATCTAGGTTAAAATGTTCCATAGATGCTTTTAGGTTTATAATACATATAAACAAACCTAGCATCTAAAGATTAAAGCATTACCAGTTGATGCGGGCTTAATTTCTCTTTTACTAACGACGTTCCCTTTCGAGCAATTCTGATAGCACAAGCTTCCAAACTAAGAGAGTCTCTATGACTTGATCCACATGGATCTTCACCGACCAAAACCTCGAAGAGGTTGAACCCATCGATTAATAGCAGTTGTTAGACTACTTCTAAATTAACCTGAAAATCCAAAATAGAAAATCACTAAAACTTTGAGCCTTCTAAAAGAACTCTTCAATTTGTTTGAAGAAACTCATGGAGGATTTCACACAATAAAAGAAGAGGAGAGTAGAAATCAGAGAGAAAACAAGCTCAAAACTTTTTGGTGTGCGTGAATAATGAGAGGCTAGAAGCCTATTTATAGGAAAAAAGGGAGAGTGTTAGACTCCCCCTCTAACTTTGCAAGGCGGGTCAGCCGTGCGGGTAGGGTAACCTGCGGGTTTCATGAGGGAAGCCCGCTGCACTGCCATGGGCAGCGCTTGTAGCCCGCTAGCTTTTCAGCTTGCAGGGCAACCGCACGGGCTCTACCTCGAACAACCCGTGTTCTTTTTGGGGCCCACTAGCAACGGGAAAAATCCCTTGCTCGCTTTGATTATCTTTTCCCTATCTTTTCATTATTTCTCTGAATTATTAATTCGGTTAAACTAATTAATAATTCCTCTCACTGATTTCACAATTTGTATTTTCGGAATAAACCTAGTTTATAGGTTCTTTACAGGGTCCGATAAAGACCTAAAGTGTGTGACCTCATAGGATCCCAAAGTATAGAGCCGCTAGAGGTTAACCTAAACTTGGCTTCCCGTCCGGGAACCTTTAGGCTCAATGTTCCAGATAGTTATGGAACTCGATAGCTCTAGACAATCAAATGGGCTTTCTAGCAAAGGCGTACGATCCTCCAATACTTGGAACATCATGTGCCTGTGACTTGATCCGGTTCTGCAGTAGTAACTAGTATAATACACTCCTTCCATCAGGTTAGGTACCATCCAGTTTGTTGAGCTCGGATTAAATGTCATCTCATGTAATAGCCGTAGCTATCCTGGAATTAGACTCGTTCACGAAGAACACCAGTCAACGGTTTTGTATCTTGATTGACTATAAACCTGTTCCATCAATTGTATACTCTAATAAGAGGTTTATGAGTGTGTTACTTCAATAAGGGGCCTTAAGGTACATCTCCATTATATTACTATATCAGGAGGATGGATCTCATCTTGACTACACAGCTTACCAATATGTGATCATCGCTATAACCGTAATTACCTGTATCATCCTGATTGCCAAGGTATGAATAAGTATGACCCAAAGTATAGCAACTCCTACATAAGGTAACTAGTATCTCAGGTTTGAGGATACTCGTACTGCTACTGCAATAAGACATGACACCAACACATGGATATAGTTATTTTTAAGTGTCTGTCTTATGGCGGTCTCCAATGTATTACCCGAATACATTCATGTGTTAACTCAAGGTACCACCTTCAGCTTGTGAGATCAGCCGCTTGGAACTAATCCAAGGAGTAAGCCTACACATGCTAGTCTATCCACTCCATTGATGTCCAATCTCAATGGAACTACGACTACAAATATTTAGACTATTCATAGTAACAAGTATGTGTAGTTCTCACACCACATAGCTCCCACTATGTCCTTGTACTTTTATGTTATGAATCACTCACGGACTTTGTTTCATCAATGCGCATATACATGTCAATATATATATGATACCAGCGAGATATAATTAAAAAGAAGCACTGATAAGTAATAAAATGCCTTTGTTTATTATTAATAATTCAAAACTATTTATACATTATAGCTAATAAAGACATATCAGCCTAATTACCTCTAGGGTATACATCATGTATAACATTAAGGGGGTATAGGATGGGTTTGAAGAAGAGGGTGGTTCAGAAGAATTTACAGTTTAAGAAGTAAGGGGATGGTTTGTTTGAGCGGAATAAAGGGTACTAGGGACGTACAAAGAATAGTGTGGGTTTGAGTTTGTATAGGAGAAGAATGGGTAGAAGGGTTATTTACTAGTGAAGAATGAGGAGAAAAAGAATAATGGCTTTTTGTAGGAGAAGAAATATGAATAGGAGTGTTTTGGGTATTAACAGGTGAGGATGGAATATGGATAGGAGAATATATAGTATTGGAAGGAGGATGAGATTTTACAGTTTGGTTTTCAGTATCTACAAGGGTAGAAACTAGAGGTATTTAAGGATTTATAGGAAAATATGTGATTTGAGGATTTACAGAAGAAGAGGGCGGTAGGATTTTTAGGAACCTCTTAGTTAGCTGTTTGACCCAAAGATAGGTTAGCTTGAGGTTGCTCATATTGAGTATAAAACTTCTTAACATGAGTGAAAGAGGGTGTGGGGATGTTGGGATCATAGGGATTAGACTCCTCAGGAATCAAGGAAAGGGTGTCTTCGACATCCTCCTCGCTACTCACCACCTGCACATTTTTCTGCAGAGCCTTGGTGGCAGAACGCTTGTGCTGAGTGCTCTTTACTTTGGAAAATACTTCTTGTACTTCAGCAGTAGCGTTAGGACTCAGGGTGTCATCTTCTTTGGACTTTTTGGCCTCACCCTGCTCCTCAGCTTCTTCTGAGAAAACCATTTTGCACTTCGTTTAGCTCAGGGACTCATCAGCCGCAACTACATCTTCTTGTTCCTCCACCTGTTACTTAGCTTGAAGCTTGGCCTCCGCTTCTCTTTGGGTGCGGGTTTTAGCCTTCATTTTCCTCCTTTGACTCTGGGGCTGAGCAGTGGCCTCATCAATTTTGGATTTCTTAGGACTCTTCCCCTTTACCTTAAAGGGAAGCAGCCTTATGCTTGGGAGAGGAGGTGGTGGCGGGGACTTTCTCCGGGATGCTTGAAATGGGGGCTTTGTCAGAATTATCACTGTCATCCAAGTCCACCATGAAGCCATCTTCATCCTCCTTCAGGATGTCCACAGGTACTACTGTCGATACGCACTTCAGCTTGAACTTTTGTTGTGCTTTATTGTACCTAGTATGTACCTAGTTGTGAACCATTTTTCTGAAGTGAGCCATTTCGAATCTCTTCTTCACAGGCAAAATTGTGTCACCGAACTCCCCAAAAAACTGAGTGATGTCCACTTTCGCTGCCCTCATAAGTTCGATTATGAGGTAACCATAATGATAGACAATAGTCAACTTGGTCAAATGTGAAAATTCACCACTAGCCAATTTAGCTTTTTAACCTCTACCATATGGTAGACTACTCACCTCTCAAAGTAGGTGCAACTAGTCATAGACCCAGTTTTCAGTAGCAACAGCTTCACCACTATCTCGTGGCACATCCTAGTGGTCTAGCTCATCCCGCTTGTTGCTATCTCCTCTGATACATAGTTCGTGGGGAGCTCCCAATCTTCAGGAATGATTACGGCATCTTTGTCATCGATTTTGTAGAGCTGAGTGCCTCTATTAAGCATGTTGAGGACGCTTCCGATCAATCTCGCATAAATGAGAGTGGATTTGCCTCCAAAATCCATCATCAGAACATCATCAAACCCTTGGATGGTGTAGAGGTTTGAGTAGAAGGCTCTGATGAGACCTATGATGGTAGGTCCTTCCATCTTCAGAAAAGCACTGAGGTGCTATTGCTCGATTATTCTGTGTATGCTTTTGTTCCTTAGAAACCCTTCATAGTCCACTTCATAAAGGACACCAATATCTAGGGTATCTATCCACTCCACCTTAGTGAATAGGGTTCCTTCTTGCAGAGTCAATTTTTCGATCCTTCCCTCAGCATTTACAATAATCTTCATAAAAGTGGTGCTCTTGAGCTTGAAAGTGGTTCTGGTAATCTTCATTTGAGAGGATTTGAAAATGGATTGAAAGAGAGGAGAAATTAGGGTTAGAATGCTTTAGATTTCAAATTTGCAGAAAGCAAGTAACCTTCTCTCTTCAACTGTTCAGCTTTTATAGACAATCGCAACTCTCAGGGGCACGTGGCGCTACCACATCTCAAGATGAAAATGAACATTGAGATGAGCACAAGACTAACCGCCTCAGTAAAACGGTGAGTTTTGATAAAAACATTTCCTCTTCAAACGCACGTCTTCAACTGTTCAGCTTTTATATACAATCGCAACTCTCAGGTGCACGTGGCGCTACCACATCTCAAGATGAAAATGAACACTGAGATGAGCACAAGACTAATCGCCTCAGTAAAACGGTGAGTTTTGATAAAAACAGTTCCTCTTCAAATGCACGTCTTTTTGAAAACATAGAGCTTGAATTTTAATTACGAAATTGTTTCTCACATCGTTACTTTAAAATACTGATGGTGTTATCCAGGTGTCTTCTCAAGGCTTGATCTCCAACACTTAGCTAAAATTTTGATAATTTCAACTTTCCTTTTCTTCTTCTTCAACGTGGATTTGCCATTTCAATTAACTGCCTCAGAGTATTGAATTGCTCCTTTGGTAATGGCTTGGTGAAAATGTTTGTGCGTTGTTCCTTAGAAGGAATATACTCCAGCTTGACATCTCCTCATAGCACATGATCCCTATTGAAGTGATGTCTAATGTTAATATGCTTCATCCTGCCATCCTGAACTAGATTTTTGGATATGTCAATTGCGCTCTT
>CATIWQ010075714.1:0-38078 GCA_949673415.1 Euphorbia schlechtendalii | reverse complement strand
TTTCTCATGACATGCATATTTTCTACGAATTACCTATGTTTTTACTCTGCTGGTGTTTTGGTGTGGATTACATTACTGGAATTTTTATTACATATTATCTTGAAAATCCAAAGTAGCGAGTCTTGAAAGTTTACTTAGGATTAGAATTTTTTATAAGAGGCTATATGTAGTTAGATGTGAGTCCAACTACTGAAATTTGAAAGTTTACTTTGCTATGCTAAGCAAGCTTTGTTGGATGGCTGTAGAAGAATTATGAATCAGAAGTTCATTTAGCTCAGAGCCAGTCAAGTTCTTAATGTTTATTTGTTAACTTATGTTGTGTAAAAGCTCAAAATAAAATTTAGTATTTGTTACTTAATTGCTTTTTGCTTATGGTTCATGACTGTGTGAGGAACAGAGATAAAGTCTCTCCCTACCAGTGCACCACAGTTGTCTTGTAGTCCCTTGCAGCTAGAATACAGGATGAGAACAAGCATATTTG
Source organism: Euphorbia schlechtendalii (assembly GCA_949673415.1). NCBI lineage: Eukaryota > Viridiplantae > Streptophyta > Magnoliopsida > Malpighiales > Euphorbiaceae > Euphorbia > Euphorbia schlechtendalii. Next base: position 37,597 of record CATIWQ010075714.1, on the reverse strand, counting down.
GCTGGAAGAAAATAATTAGATCTTGAGAATAAAGGATTTTCTATATGTTAAGTCTTATATTTAGTAATTAATTGCAGGAAAGGATCTATCTTTACTCGCAAAATCATGTGAATAACTGCATTTACTTACTACTTAGAAATTCAATACATCGAACTTTTTCTTCGTTTCCTTAAATTTGATGTTATCTTCTTGTTTGTAACTAATTTCTGAGTAGTCTGTAATAATTTTTCTTATTTAATGCTGCAGATTTATCAGTGCATTGTACAAATTGCTTGATGGATCTGCTGATAATGCCAAGTTTGAGGATGAATGCAGAGCTATTATTGGAAATCAGTCATATGTGTTATTCACACTGGATAAGCTAATATATAAATTGATCAAACAGGTTCAATTACTAAAGTTTTTATTACTATCATTATTCAGTGTCCGCTTGGATGGAGTTAATAATGGAAATGATTAAAACAAATTAAAATTATCATTCCCTTCTTGTAACAAATTTTCCGTTGCCCCATCCAAGCAAAACCCTAATGTCACTCTCTAGTTTTTCTGAAGTATATGCCTCTTGCTACAGCTCCAAACTGTTGCTACTGATGATGTGAATGCTAAACTTCTTCAATTATACAAGTATGAGAAATCCCGGGAATCGGGGAAATTCATTGACTCGGTATATTATGATAATTCACGTTTCCTTCTTCATGAGGAGAACATTTATCGCCTGGAATTTGTGAGTCCTATTTTCTTTGTACATGAAATCTGCACCTCACACAGGCTATATATTTGTTGTGCTTATCTGCAATTATCACTATTCCTTGGAATTTAGTGCATAAGAATTATCTGGATTCTTTCTACAGGCACGTGCTCCATCTTGTTTGTCCGTCCAACTGATGGACAATGTAACAGAGAAGCCTGAGGCGTTGGCAGTTGCTGTGGATCCTAATTTTACAGCTTATTTGCATAAGGACTTCCTGTCAATTTTTCCTAGCAAGGAGGAACCGCATGGAATTTCACTGCAGAGGTAGCAACATATTGCTTCCAATGGAGAATGTTTTTTAAAGTTATGTTATTGGACTATTTAATGGAGATGTATGATGAGCATCTATAAGAATTTTCCTGCTTTTTTTTCTTTGTTTCCCTTGTTTACTCTTCTTAGTTGTAGCAATTGTACATGCACATCGATCAGATACATTGCTGAACTTGTATATTTTTATCGATTCCATTCTTTTATGTATCTATATTATTTTAATTGACATTTTCAGAAACAAGCGGAGATATTCTAGCCTCGATGAACACACTGCTTTAAGCATGGCTGTGGAAGGTGTGAAAGCATTCAATGGTTTGGAGTGCAAGGTTTCCTGCAAATCATACAAGGTGTCTTTCTATATCATTGTTCTCTTAAAATATTATTTACATCACAAAACATAATTGGCGTTAACTGATATTATATTTGTTGAATCATTGAATATCTTGAGAAACACATGAAAAATCCGTTTAATTCTTGATTAACTAATAATGGACATATTGCGGATATGATGAATCCATTTGATTTTCAATAAATCATGTGCAGTCTAAAGTCAGCATTTTGGAACATTTTCTAATAGCACGAGTAGTTAATGCAGTTTATCCTTCTTTGGTGTTTTGGCAGATCTCATATGTTTTAGACACAGAGGATTTCTTCATTCGATTAAAAAAGACAAGAAGACAGTTGTCATCACATGTCAAATCTTCAAGTCATGATCGGGTTCGAGCGAGACTGCGACGCTTTCATAAATTTTTATCAAATTCCTGATGTTTCGGATGTCATGGTAGATGTGAGTTACTATGTTAACAATGTTATACCTTGATATTGTGTATGCTCTCAAATTAGAGAGCGATTTGTATAGAAGTGTGTGTGGGACAAGTATAAAAGAAGTTTTAGAAACTCTTTCCAATTTTGACTTTGTTGTGATCAAGGGAGTGGGTCATTAACAGCAGTGATGTAACGCCTTGTAAGCCAGCATGTGTAAATATTTTTGATATTAGACAATATTTTTGTAGAATTGTATCTGCTAATTTCCCTGATCTTGAAATGCAGTTTTCAACCATATTTTTTTTTATAGCGGATCTTACTTGAGTCTGTAAATGTAAAATAAGCAGAAGTTATCTATATATATAGTTTTTGTCAGTCCTCATTTGCTGTTCTCTGGCAACCATCTGCATTTTGTTTGCAGATTTGAAGATCTCGCAAATAAGGAATTGTTGAAAATTGTAGAACCAGCCATTGGCAAATGCTTATCAGGTTCTCTTCGTCCTGATTCTGAATGTAGAAGAGTTTATGTGCATGTGTAGTGTTCATTGTGGTAGTAAAATAAGAATGTTTTTAATATTAACTGGCAGCTAAGCTTAAGAGGTGATAGTGTTACCATATGAATTCAATTTTCTACTATTATCGTTACCATATTTATTAGGTAACATTGCAATCTGCCGCTCATGAATGATAAATTTGCCCCTTCAACCAATAAAGCATGTTCCAATTTTTCAATGAAAAAAGTCCAGCAATCAGATCTACCAATTGCTTTGCATGAACAGGAAAATGATAGAAATCCAACTGGATTTTTAAAAAAAAAATCCAAGCTCCTTTTTGCAAAATTTATTTCTAAAATTCTGTTTTTTGTTTTTATTTGATGAGAAGTCTGTGGTTGGTAAAAGTAGGCAAATAAAGTCAGTAAAAGAATATGGGTGTGAATGATAATCAAGGACTGCCTGCACACATGTATAGCTGTCCCGTATGGATGTTACTGTTAAAAAAGGAAGCTAACCCTTGCAATTGCCATAACGCAATAATTTATTGAGATGCAAGGACGCCATGTTTGAAGAAGTTGACCTCATTCTGAATTTTTTTTTATTATTTACACCAAAACTTTAATTAAATACCATTTAAGCCTAAAATTCTATCGAATGTTCTTTCATTACACCTAACCTGTTTCGATTACTTTCTTTTTTTCCCTGCACGTGGTGTCACATGTTTTTGGTGGTATTTATATTCATTTATTGCCTACAGAAAAATAATAGCACATATTTTTAAACTCAAAATTATGTATACCTTGTAAAGTACATATCCTAAATGCTTTGATTTTAAAACCATATCAAAGTGTTCATATTAAGGTCTCGATTTTAAACTTTGATAACAACAAATAAGTAGTTTGATTTTGTACAACAAAATCAGTCTATTTTTAAGAATAAATTTGGTCACAATATTCATAACATATAAAAATGCGTTTTTCTAAATTTCATGATGTATCATTTATCATGTATTCAAGTAGCGTGTCATTTATCATGTTTCAAAATTAATAAGTAATCTTACACAATTCAAATTTGCTAATTTCATAATTTATGTATTACCACAATAATCTTTTTATCTCGAAAATGAAAAGCACACTGAAAAACAAATATAAATACCAGGGTAATGTTTTAGAACATGGTTATAGTATAACTAAGGATGCAACTAATTTATTTCAATTAAAAATACCTTTCCAAAATAAAAACCACAGCACATGGAACTATATCCTCATAGTTAATTGATGAAAGTTTCCATATTATAATGTTGAACAGTCTTATAATAATAATTATAAATAAATTACTAACTCTAATCTAACGAGAGAAAAAAACAAGAACAATAGTAGAATATTCAAATAAATTACCCAAATAAAAGAAAACGCGGCTGCGAACCTTCTCAGCAGTTGCCTGCTGTATTTCATTCAAACAAATAATTTTCCAAACGCGTCGGTTTGATGACAATTCTTTGCTGTCTGTCCGCCATTAAAGCTATCTGCTTTTCTTCCTTTCATCAAATTTCAAATCTTCCCAACTCATACTAATGTTCTTCCGGAAACCCATTTTGATTCTCTTCTTTCTTCTCTTCATCTTCTTTCCTGCAAATTCAATTCGACCTCTCAGCAGCGAAACCTCAAGCATTCACTTGGACACATCTCTGCAATTCCTCGAAGCTCCACGGTATGAAAATGGAAGAAACTGTCCATCTAATGATTTTGATTTGTCTTCAGTCTGCCATCCTTCCCTAATTCATGTTTCCATGACTCTTGATCCCCGTTACTTGAGAGGAACAATTGCCGCCATTCACTCAGTTCTCAAGCACTCATCTTGCCCACAAAACATCTTCTTCCATTTAATTACAACCAAGAACAGCAACTTGGGGGAAACTGTAATTTCAGCATTCCCTTCTCTGAGGCATAAAGTTTACATCTTTGAAGAAAATCTAGTCAATGATCTGATTTCAGCTTCCATTCGTCCGGCACTAGATAACCCATTAAACTACGCAAGAAGCTACTTGTCTGAAATCCTAGAGCCATGTGTAAAACGAGTCATATACTTAGATTCAGATGTAATAACAGCAGACGACATTCAAAAGCTATGGAGCGTCAAATTAAGTGGGTCGAGAACAATAGGGGCACCAGAGTATTGTCAAGCAAATTTCACCAAATACTTCACGCACGAGTTCTGGGGAAATGGGGAATTGTCAAGGGTTTTCGAGGGGAAAAAAGCTTGTTACTTTAACACAGGTGTGATGGTAATGGATTTGGAGAGGTGGAGAGAGGAAGAGTACACGAAAAAGATAGAAAACTGGATGAGGGTTCAGAAAGAGAAGAGGATATATGAATTGGGTTCGTTGCCACCGTTTCTGTTGGTATTTGGAGGAGATGTAGAAGGGATAGAGCATAGATGGAATCAGCATGGATTAGGGGGAGATAATGTAGTGAATAGTTGCAGGAAACTGCATCCAGGGCCTGTTAGTTTGCTTCATTGGAGTGGCAAAGGGAAACCGTGGAGAAGGCTTGATCAAGGCAATCCATGTCCGGTTGATTCTTTATGGGCGCCTTATGATCTTCATAGACATTGAGGATTGGATGAGTTTTTTGGGGGTGTATACAGATTTATTCTTTGATTCATTCAATTTTGTTCTTGATTCATCCAGGATTTGTTCTGTTGTGTTTTGTATAGAGAGATTGGATATACATAAATTTTGTTCATTGTATAAACATAAAAGTTTAATTCCTTGCAAAATTCCGTGCTTTTTAGTATTGCAACCTTAGGAGAGATTAGAAGAATTTTAATCAATAACTTGGCCATATGTACCAATCTAAAACCATTATACATGTGCTTATCATTTTCGCTGTGTGCTTTTTAGTTATTTAATACTTCATTACTTCCTCTCTTTTTGTTTGGTAAGAAATATTCATGAATTCCTAATTTATCATGAAGGTTTCACCAATACCAAAATTTCCTTGGTAGATTAGGTGTCATGATAAAATAAGAGGAATAATGTGCACAGTCTGTCATTGCTGTATTCAGACGAATCTAGACATGTTTAGCTGGAGAATGAACTTGCCTTCTCGATTTGAATACGTAATTTAAGCAAGTTTTGTGTCCTGGATCTTTCCAGACCCAAAACAAGACTTTTTGACTCGGACAAACTTCTTACCCATCAAAACACATAACTATTGACACTGACAGTAACTTGATTCAACGGTTGATCAAATAGTCAACCGATATCAGTGATTTAGCGATGTGAGTGTGCATAGATTGCGTAATTTCCAACCACAGGTCCAATGAAACAAAATTTGATACGACACCATGATCCCAACACCCACCATTTCCATCACAAATATACATCAACCAATGTAACACGTTAATATTAATGTTATGACAAGAATATGATTCTTATATGATATATCATTTATGTTTGAAAACAAATACCGTAACAAAATGATAAAAAATTTGAATCAAATTCCCTTACATTATTCAATTAAATTCTTTTATTTAGAAACTTTATTTATATTAAAGAATTTAATCGATTGTTAACTAATATATTTAACATTTTTTCAAGATAATTTATATAAGTATTTTGACTTCTACAAAAGTATATGAAAAGGTAAAATGATTAAAATAATTTTCAAAGACAAAACTTAAATGAATTCTTTTGTAATCTTACAACTTTTTACAAGATTTGTATTTCTTTCGTTCACAAGAATTCACATCTTCCATGATTTCAATTGAATTTGGTTTGAAATAAGAAATTCGACAAAGTGAATTCTTTCAAAAATGGGTTATACAAGACCCTTTAATTCAAGACTACAATCTTGGATACTTTTTTACTGTGCGTGAAAAGCAATCAACAGTCTCTCACAAAACATCATCTCTCAGTAAATGGACTGATTATATTGCTTAGGAAACATGGAATTCAGGAAATCCATAGAGACGGGTAAGTGGAAAAAAGCAAATTATAAATACTAGTTTATATTGAAAAAAGGTACTACATTAATAAAGTAAAGAAAGAAACGTACATGCCTCTCCCTTATCTTTACAACAATCCTACAACACAACTTAGATGTAATCTGTTCTCCAAGCCTCTTAAATGATGACCTACCAACATACACCTGCCACCACATTTCAGCACATAAAATTACTCTTCCCATTTTTTAAGGAATAAAGAAGGTCTATAGCCGCAAACAACTACTCTCTCCGATTCCTAACATATGTCGTTTTAGAATTGTCATCAAAACTAATAAAGCATTCAATGCATCATAAAATTACTACTTTAACCTTTTTACTTTATAATAAAATTCTCTCACTTCGTAGTTACTAACTTATAAATTAATCTGCACTTAATATCATTCCTAATTAATGGAAGGGTAAATTAGGAAAATCTTGTTAAAAAACGCATTGATATTAAATGACAAATATTAGGAACCAAAGTCCCGGAAGGAGTACCATACAAAACCACCGTTTATCTTCTTTTTTCTTGAATAAAAACCTATCATTCTCATCATTCATCTTAACAACCAGTGCATGAAACCTATTTTCATAACTAAAGAATGATATTGATGAAATTATGTAGGAAGTACCAACCAGAAAAGCAGCTTCGCTAGGTAATCACGAGAAGTGCCCATGTGATTTACTGTATTTGAATTTCCCATGAAATTGGAGATAGGATCCTCTTTGAAGAATCTTTGTAATATGTTCTCAACAAGTTGGTGAATGATATCCTCCACTTCAACAGATGATGGTCGAGATAATTCTGACACCTATTTTGAAGAACAAATAGAATGTTTGTTTATATATTGTAGGCTTACATGATAAAAAGTGGTGTGACTTGTATAAAGAACTCAAGGCTGTTACCATTTTCGAATCCAAGGAGCGCAGATACTCTAATAAATCATTCCTACTTCCTCTGTTGCATTCTATTTTCATGGTTTCCTCCTTTTGAGCATTCAGTTCCTGAAACAGATTGTGCCGAGTCAGGATATCCAAGCATCATGCTGTTCAATATGCAAATGAGCCATATCAAAATTAGTTTGAGCCTATAAATGTTTTTAGATCAATAACAATATGTAAAATAGACTTCTAAGCTTATTGTACCCAATGTATACTGATTTACAGTACAGAATTTGACAGATGATGTTATGGTTCATCAGTTCACATAAGCACTGTATCACTCATCATCGGGAAAAATGCTAGGCCAAATGCATCAACATCCTTACAACTTGGCAACAAAAGTCTGAAGATACCTTTAACTTTCAAAAGTTCCAATAAAACCCTTCAACTTGGTAAAAGTGAACCACTTAGTCCCATCATTGACACATGTCGAAATCTAATTAATTTGACTTTCCAAAGATCTATTTTTTTATTTTTCTCTCTCCAACCAGAAGTTGAAGCGTAAACAGGCTCTACAGCGGCTGAGACCTTTGCCCCAGTTCTTGGGTTACAAGAAACTAGAGATTGAGAATCTAAGTCTAAAAGAGAAAATCAATAAGTTAGAAAGTAAGATGGACGACATCCTATCAAAGTCAGATGATGATTTTTTCTGTTTCTACATCTAGGATACGACTTGTCTCAGCGACACGTGACATGGATGGGTCAAACTGGTGCATTTTTCTAAAAATTGGGCCAAAAATTGGTGCATTTTGATTGGAATTTCTAAAAATTTGTTAAATGTATTTGGCGAAAAAGCTATGCCGGCAGAGATCCAAATCCAACAAAAAAAAAGACTCATCTTTCCACTCTAATCAAGGAAGCGGAGCTATAATTCGTATACTAGAATCCAATTCAGCATCCAAAAGCAAGATGTTACGAAGATGGAACCCCGAATATTGAATAACATCATTATCATTAAAGTTGCATAGGGATCCATGCTTTGCCAGTTACCACTACTCAACCAATGATTAACATTCACAGCAAAACAAATGAAAGAACCAAAATCAAACTATGCTCTTCTCCCCAACAGAAAAGTAGCTAATATAAAACTCAGATATAAGGGATAAAAGAAAATCACCTGCTCCGCGTCATGTAACTCTGACTGTAACTTCTGAATGTAATTCAAAGCCTCTGGCGACAAATCCCCAAATACCTGAGGGCTAGTCTCTAAATCGTGATTTCCAACCTCGACAACTCTACTATTGCTCTCTTGACTAAGCTCTCTTAATTCATCCTCCTGTTTGATAGAATTCGAATTATGCGGACTTTCAACCGATATATCCAGATTCCTAGTCAACGAAATTCTATATTCAGCATTCCACAGCGTATACCTAGAGTCACAAAGACAACAAAATCAGCGGGCAACCAAATCCACGAATCACCAGCCAAATCCACAAGAATCCAATTTACCCGGTGATGATGGCGGAAACAAGAAGACGATCAAGAGGATTCTTGGAAACATTAACATTAACGGAAAACTGATCGGAAGGGAGCAAGCCAAGCATTGTAGAGATCGTCTGCTTCATAGAGTCCTTAGCTGAATCAGAAACTCCCTTGGAGATAACGGAGGTATCGAGAGGCTCAATTCGTGTAAGCAAGTTAGCAATTACCGAGAATCCGCGGTCGAAGCTAGATTTCAGGGTGGAAACAAAGTCGTCGGAGACGCCTCCGCCGCTGGTGAGACAACTAACAGTGGAAGAAACGGCAGAAGAAGGGCGAAGAAAGACACTGAAGCGAGAAAGAGGGTGAGGATGAAGCTTAGGTAATAGTAAGTCATTGACGCGGGGAAGAAGGAAAGCTCTAGCAGAAGCCGCCATGTAAAGACTCCAGCTTCGAGAAGACCAGGGGGCTTTCTCCCTCTATCTCATTGATCGACGTGTTAGGACCTTTAACTTAGCCCAAGTGTTGGGCCATATCTTCTCTCTGGTCCCCGGATATGAACACGGAGTATGCGCTTATTTGCGGTTTAGCCACCAGTGGGGTGGTTTTGAAATGAGATATAGACGGGATACCCTCTCCGTCCAGATAGAGCCCCCTTTTCAAGGGTCCCGTTTGAACAAGCATTTTTAAAAACTTTGATCTGAACCCAAATCCTTTTTTAAATCTGATATTCAACGAATCATGTTTGATTTATGTATAAATGCCCAAACTAGATCCGAGTCAGACCTGTGTATGTATATATGCATTCAATTAAAAATTTTAAACGAAAAATTATGGATCGTGGACCGGGTTTGAGAATGACTTTGTAAGTTTGGTCCGAGTTCAACCTGATTCCGAACTTTAAAGCGTGGACCGAGTTGGGTTTGAGTGATGTGTTTCATGTAAAACTTGATTAAATCCAATCCAACTCGGCCGATGAACAAATCTAATTAATAAAATAATGTAAAATGAAATGCACATTTGATCTTGGCAGGAGCCAAATAATTAATTTTTCATAAATTTTTATTGTATAACTTTCATTGGGATCAATAAAATATTTCTTACACTATTAAAATAATTAATTTATATTTTTCATTGTTAATTTAAATTAAAATGGAACAAAATTAAAAAAATTGAGAAGAAACGAAAAAGATAGAAATATTTCACCCTCGTATCAAAATGTTATCTATAAATCGAAAATCATTTTTAATCGTGAGAAATATGATAGTAGTAGTTATTTGGGTACTTTTTTCTTGGTAAATTACAGTCACAGACTTATGTTAAGTGATTAATAGTTTAATTGAGAATAGAATATAGTATGATAGAAAAAGTAGCCTTTATACTGTCGCGTTTATCACATGCAGCCTGCAGCAGTCTACACTATAAAAGTACGAATTTTTTTCGTTTTTCCCATTGGTTGTGATGTTATGTTATAAATGCCTATTCTGACTTCCACAAAAACTTTTAATTAACCGTTGACATTGAATTTTTTTTGAAAAAATGACAGAAATGACTTTTTACTTTTTTTTTTCGATAAAGCGGACCAACTAATGTCAAAACTAGAAAAGGAAAATTCACCTTTGTCCATGAACAAAGGTACAATTCCTTTATACATTATTTTATAATCGTTTCCAATAAATTTGACACATTTTCCTTTTATAAAAATGCAATATCTTAAATTTAATATAGTTAAAACAGTTTATTTTAATTAGTTTGACCAAAAACTGAAGTTTTAAATTAAATGAGGATATTACCGTGTTTGGAACTATCAGTTTCGTTTTTCCTCACAAGTCTTACGTCACGCCCTAGGCTTTCTTTCATAATGGATAACAACTAATCCAAAGTGTTCTCTAGCTCATCAACCCGCAAATCCTCAAGTTTGGAAAAATCCACCTATTAACTGGATGAAATGCAATGTGGACGCAAAACTTTTCGAGATGGGGTAATCACATTGACCATAGTTGTGTCTTGAGGAATTCACATGGCATAGTTCTAGCTACAAGATCGTGGTGATCCTTTTCTTGCCAAGGTAATTAGTTGTTGGGCGACGCTAACTGACTGAAAGACAACCATTACGATCAAGTTATAAGAGCTTGATGCTTTGAATGTCGTTAATGTTTTGAATAATAATCTATCTTTTCTCTCTCCAAGGGGTTTAGTTTTTAACAATTGTAAGAACTTGCTTAGTCATTTTTCTTTATTTTGGATTTGTTATGTTGGAAGGTCTTGAATCACACTATGCATTTGGTAGCTAGAGAGATAGGTTTTTCGACAAGTAGAGGGTGGTGAATGCTTTCATATCCATCTTCGTTTAGAGTTATAATCTTGGTTCCCTACCTTATTAAAAAAATGAGAATATAAATAAGTTTTATTTAACTAAAGTACATTAAGAAAAAATTATGGTAATATTCATTATGTAAAAGCAAAATTTTCATGGACATAAATTCACGTTACTTAAGTTTTTGTTAATATGTACATGCTAAAATTTATTTTAAGTTTATGAAAATGAGAGGAATATTATCAATCATACCCTAATGTCGAAGTTTAGAGAGATTTTTGTCGCCCCTCCATTTCTTTCAAGTGTTACTTAAAATTTATTCATCATCAAAATCAATTATTATACCAATAAAATAACTTATTTATCATTCATGAATTCTCTTTCTTCGTAGTCATAATTTATAATTATATCAATATTAAATTCTTTCCTAATTAATAAAAAAATAAGAAAATTTTTGTAAAAGTTACATTATTATAAAGTGACCATAAAAAAAGTGTTGGATTCTGAAGATTATTTAGTTTTGTAAGTTTTAAATTCAGAAGCAAAGTTCAGAAGGAAGTAGCCTCAGAAGCACAAGGATTAGTCAGCAAGAGTTATGGGTGTTCAGAAGCTATTAAAGTCAGATGAGGTATTCAATATCTCAAAAAAACACTCAAGGCTCAGAACGTTAAAAAAGTCCTTTTGATGATTGCAAAAGGTCAATTTATTCTTTCGGCGTTAAAAGTCAAGAAAGCTGATTTCGCATTTAATGCCACCACGCGTTTTGTTCTTCAGTCTACTACAAGATAAAAGTTGTTGCGAAATTAAGAACAAATCTAACCTGCTAATCTAATACGTATCTACAGTACAAAGTAGACCCCCCAAATCAACCTGATACAACATGGCGCGGATCAGAGTTGGACGAGTTACTCTAACAGATTGTTAACGGTAACAATATTGAGAGACAATGGCAGAATTCCTGGCAATGGTCCAAAAATTAACGGAAACATTCTCTCCCTCTATAAAATGATGATTTCCACCATTGAAGAAGGTTGCCGAATCTTAACAAAAGAATTCAAGAGTGAACTAACTCTCAATCTACTTGCAATCTTCCTCTAACAAACACTTAAATCTTATTTGTTTGTACTTGAACTAACTGAAACAAAGTTCAGAAGTTCAAAAGATCCATTTACTTATAAACTGTTGTAAATCACACTAAGCTGAGGGTAAGTTAGTGTGAGGGAGCTAGGTAATCTCATAAGGAAGGTACTTAAGAGAGACGAAGTTCAGAGCCTCAGATATAGAAGAACGATACTTCTGTATTGGTATAGCTCAGTAAAGACTGTTGGAGGGTACTTCAGTCAAAACATTGTAAAGGGTTTACTTTTCACCAGAAGAAGAGTTGATAGTAGATTAAATCTTGAACTGAAGTTTCCAATGATTGAATTAGGCAGAGGCTGAACCAGGATAAAATCTCTTTTTACAATTTTTCTTATCTTGCTCTATTATACTTGTGCTATTTCATTCTGCATTAAAAACACATAAATACATAAAGGGGTTCTGAGTAAAACTTTTTACTCAGAAGCTGTAATTAAACTACCTTCTGAAATAAAATAGTGTATTCGAAAAAGAGTCATTCACCCCCTCTGATCTATTTTACATCCTACTGGGTCCTACAAAAAGAACCATAATTAAAAGCTTATAAGGACACTAAAAAACCGGAGAAAGTAATAATTTATTGAAAAATTTGAACAATTTGAATGTAACAGAAAATAAAGTAAAACTTGATGCAAGTTAATTTTAAAATCATGGTGTTTGAAAGGAATATATAGGTTTACAAAGTGAAATAAAAATGAAATTTACTTGAATGTCTTGGAAAGCAAAGAATTTCTTGATAAATTAAAAGAATAAGGCTAAAAATGTACAATTTCTCTCATTCCTTTTCAAATCTTAAAACAAGTTATGTTTTAAGTTTTAACTTTTAATCATGCCAATTAGTCAATTACCGAAATAATTTCCGCCCAAGTGATGCTTTTCGTGGATTTTTTTAAATATTGGAACTGATTATCCCAGATCAATAGCAAAAGAAAGCCATTTTATCTTTGGCTAAAGCTTGAAAATTATAGTAAATTATTGTTTAATAAATAATTATTAACAATTGATAAAAGGCTTCCTGCAGAAAATCGATGACACCAGTAAAAGCTTGATGACTTGATAAGTACTTTGGAGCCAAAAAAACAAAAACCAATCCAAGAGTTTTAAATAACAGTAAAAGATGAGTTCACTATCAAGAAAAGAAAAATACAATTATAAAAACATCTTTTAATAGTTCGTAGATTCAAGTATAGGGGACATGTGAATAAAACTTCTTTTTATGATATGTCAATAGTCTTAAAAAATAAATAATGTTTATCTATAAAATTAGAATAGTAGATTGTATATTTCATTTAAAATTTAGACAATCAAATAAACATTGTTTACGGTTAATGATGACAGATAAGTTCCACATCGTATAAGAAAGATGGACTAGAAAAGTTACTAAAGATGCATTTTCAAATTGATTGTTTATTCCTTCCTATGTATCAAACAATTTGTAAAATAGACAAAATAATAAAGATGTTCAAAAGTAGAAGATATTTATAAGAACCAGCCATCAGAGAACTAGGATATTTTAGGAATATGAAAAGGTATTTCAAGATAAGAAAATATGGGTACGATTATGGATCCTCCATACATTATTATCACCAAATTAATTGTAATCATTACTTCTTTTCTCTGAAATTATCAAAATTACACTCTACCACAATAATATCTAAATTTCCTAATTATTTAGTAGATGGATAATAAAGTAGATGAAGTAGGACCCTGGATCACTAAACTCGAAGTGCACTTACTCATTTGGTATTTGATGCAATACAGTGAATCAGGATAAGAAACAAAATCGAACGGGCTTGGCAATGGAGCTCAGGTCCACAGCTGATAGAACTCTTGCTCTAATTGCAGCCTAGGAATCGCTTTCCATCTTCAGTAATTATGCAAGGATCTTCTTCTCTACCAGAGTACGAAATTTCTTGCAGTTCCAGTCATTATAAAGGTAGGTAGATAATTCCACCAGCATAAGGCTGGCATATAATTGATTTGTGAATCAGCTTATTCTGATTCGTTGCAAACCTGAAAAACATTGAGGTGCAAGATAAACACGAAGCTGCACCGCTAATAACAGTGGACAAAATAACAATTTCATACGACAGATTGATTGGGTAATGTAACAACATTTGAGAATAACTCTTTCCCTTTCTAGGGTCATGGATTAGTAATTATTCAAGAAAATCTATCCTTCTACACATGCTCTAGATTCCTGAAATACCAATAATATCAACAACAACGAAGCATTAACTGTTGGAACATCAAGATGATGCATCCAAAAAGAGCCAAGTTCATCTGCAGCTCAGAAAAGACAAAACAAAATCAAAAGAAATTGTATGGTTGTATTGACACCGTTAACTTTGTGTGGGTGAGCAATCGGTTAAACTAGATCACACCAAACCGATTAAGCCAAATGCTACATCTGGAGGAAAAGCCCAAAAAATAGCATCAAGCTCCTTTCTGTATCTTCTCTTTGGCAGCAGCTTCTACATGCCATGATTTCCACGCCTCCACATAATGAGCAAAAAGGTCATCCAGGACTGCAAAAACATTCCCACAACTCATTAGTTGCTGGAATGGAACAAAAGTTGTCTTTTTTTACTCGAATGGAGATACGCTTTTTAAGAAAATGGCAACCCAAAAGTTAAAAAAGCAACCAGAGAACTTCACAGTCTTTTATTTGGGGAAAATGTAAATTGAATTCTATATCTCTGGGTCTTCATGAAAACAATGTGCTGATGGATCACTTAATAAATCAGACTATTAGAATAGATTAAAAAACAAAAAAAATTATATGTACATGCTCCATAGACGAGGACAAGAAAATTTTTGACATGGAAAAGAATAGGATACATTTGCATTAGGAATTGATGACATTTTCTTACAAATGAAGCCTGAAGTGGACAAAAAACATCATTTAAAATTATCAACCATAAAACAAGTTAGCTGTTTGCTCAGACACTATAAGAACTTATTTGCAAAGCAAGTTAACCAGTCAGACACAACAAAATTTACTGATATTTTGTTCTCATAATCATAAATGCTCATAACACGTCAATCTGCAATCAAAGTACACGGAATAATACCTGGATTGTGATATCGAGGAAAATAAGTAGAAGCAAGATTCTCCAAGTCCTTAATCCGGGACACGGTTTTATTTCCAGAGTCATTTGTATTTGACAAAACCTCAGGCGAAAATGGCCCAAAATGAAAACTTTTCGTGGTGTTCTCTTTTATATTGTTCTCATTACAATGATTTTCTGAACTTGTACATCTATTCGGAGCTGAAAAGTTTTCCTTATTTTGATTTGAGTTCCAATCAATTTGAAGGTCCATCCTGCTTTTCTTTGTATTGTTGTTAGTTATATCAGTCCCAAAAGTCCTCTTCTTTGACTCTTTAAGATCCAGAGAAGTTGTAGTTACTTTGTTCCCTTTCCATCCCAACCACCTGAATGCTGGTTTCCTGCTCTCTGGGTGATGAATCTGCGTATAGAACAAAGTTCAAAACGAAGTTGGAATTCAGAACTCAAAAATGAAAAATGTATTGATGATGCTAGAGCTCCTTTATTTTTACTTGGGTGATTCTCTTGACTACCCTCACCTTCTCAATCAGATTGAAGGCAGAAAAAACATTTGCAATGTCATAGAGTCGTCTAACTTTTGCTACACAGTGATGTGAAAAAAGATTAATTATTGACTATTAACCATGTTAAGTAAAAGGATGATGATGTCAAGATCATTACTTCTCATGGTTGTGGAATTGAGAGCATCACCTAGCAATGACATTGCTGCACGATCAAGTGTGATCATGTCTACCTGTCACATGATTAAAATAAATTTTCACAAAAAAATGGCATAAAGTTCATATTGTTTATATCAACAATACTTACATTCGAACAGAGGAAAAGCTTGACAAAATTTTGTGCGAGAAGCAGTAGAGATTTTTCTCTCTTGTTCTCTGTATAAGAATGGAAGTTAAACAATTTTAACAAATCAATTGACATGATCAAATGATCACTTTGAAATGTTTAAAATGTCGACATTTAATTGTCAGGAAAAAAAACTGGATTTATAAATTACAGCCACTTGGAGAATAACGCCTAGAAGCAAATTAACCCGGAAATCACATCACTGAATAACTGCATTACCAGATTTTGACAATGCTGAACAAAGAAGCAACTACATTACCAGATTTTGACGTTGCAGTGTAATCCTGCTCATCTGTTTTCGAACTAGAAGACCCTTCAATTTCATTTTCACCGATAACCTAATTATATTACATTTAAAAATATATGAGTATCTTTTTAAAGAAAAGAGAGAACAGAGATCTGGAGTTACATCATGAAATCTCCATGGTGTTGATCAGAACTATATGAGAGAAGTAAAAAAACAAAAGAAATGCATCTACTGACTACTTTACAGCAGTTTTGGTCTTAAAAATGAACCCACCAAAATAAATTGAAGTTGAACTATTCATTTTCAGATCAGAAAAAGTAAACTTAAAAAGTTGAGTTTTAACAGCACCAAATTGGTGAATGATTCATAAAACTGGTGGCACTTTGCCCAGCGATATCATGACTTGCTCATAGAACCAGTTTGAATGTAGTCTATTCAGTGATATTTAACATCTAGGAAAAGGCTACATCTCAAGTTAATATAATCGCAAGTGCCTTCTAAATGGAGGCTAATCAAAGAAAGGCTATAGAAGTGTTTCTAGAATCCTATGCATCAGCTATCAATTACTAGCTTAGAACCAGGTACGTCCTAAAGATGTCCTACCGAGATCATTAGAGTTGTAAGTAAAGCCTGTGAATAAACTAAGAACAAGTCTCCAAAGACAACTCATAAATGCGGTTCAAGGCATCTCAAAGAAACTGAAACTTTACCAATATACCTTAGCTGAATTACAGGCAATTGAAGCAGTAAAATTCTCCCGCAAACCCTCTTCCTGCAAGAGGAAAAAATTGTGGGCTTTTAAGAAAATGACAAAAAAAAAAAAAATGAAAGGAAACAGGTATCAAGATGCACCTTGAGAAACTTCAGAACACGAGGCATGGCTTCAAAACCTTTCCATGAGTATTGATTCTTCTGTTTTCTTGCTACGACCTACATGTACCACAAACACCGCCATCATTGTTAAATGAACTTTACAAATACAAGCAAGTGCAAATTAAAAATAGCAAAATAATCTTACACCAACGCTCTCCAATATATTGACGACGTCATAAATTCGCCGCCGCTCAACTCCTGCAAATTCAAGCGTGTTTAAATACATTTTAACAGAAAGCCAAAATAATTCTCTCTTTTCTTTATTTGCTACCGTTTTCTCAGAATCGAGAGGAAAAGGTAATTGTAGAGAAATAAAAAAAAGTATCAAATTCAGAATACCTAATTTGGAAGCAGCATCATCCAGTCCGATCGCGTCAACACCATCTTTGTTATATAAGCTCAAGAAACTGAAAAAGAAAACAAAAAAAATCAACTTGTGGAAGTCGAGAAGTAGCTTTGAACAGGATCTGTAAAATAAACGAAAGAGATAGATAAAAGAGAGGTATAAACTTAGAGCTTAAAACTCCCAGAGATTTCTCCTTGCGACAGTAAAATTGCCTGGCAGTCAGGTCAGATTCTCGAAAAACAGATGAAGACATTGGTCTTTGAAAGCAGTCAATTTTGCTTCCAACTTTGAGAGGAGTAATCGGAAATGAGAGGCAAAGAGAGGGGTTTGGATTTGGAAATTCAAAACCGGATTCGGATCTGAGACCTAAGTTAGTCGCGGGAATTCAAATTGACAAATCAGGCGCGGTTACTTTTCTAGTTTGAAATGACGCCATTGCCCTCATTGAATTTAGGGCGACAAACCAACTAAACTGATTTGTTGTTAAGAGAAAATCTTATTTCTTATTTTTTATTCTCGAACTTTATTTTGCATAATTTATAGTGGTTTTATTTCCTAACCATTCATATTTTTATGTTTCAATTGTATAAATAAAATTTTTTAAAAAGTAATATTTTATTATCATTATACCAATTTCTACGTAAAATACAAAAATAATAATATTATATTAATTTTTCAAAAAATACTGATTTTTTGTTATTAAATAATATAGTCAATTAATAAAATCAAAGATAATTACAACTCTAAATAAAGGTGGATGAACATGAATTCAAACCCATACATATCGAATAATCAATTGTTCTATCTAACAATCGTGCAACATAATTCACAGGGCAAGATACATGAACTAGTCTAACAACACTAAAATTAGTTTATGGGAGATAAAACACAGGACAAAACACATGACATTACTTAAACATGCAAAACCTATTTTTCACAAGACAAACAACCGATTTAAAAAAACAAGAGATAAATTGTGCAAACTATATTTTATTCACCTTACAGCTAACGATTTCTCAAATCTGCAACCATAAGAAATCTTGCATGCACCATAAGATCAAATCAACTAGTGTTGCAAATCTGAAACGTTCTTGCGGAAAATTGATGTCTACTGTGAAAAATCATGATATATCTTGTCTAAGAATGGATAAAGTTCATCCCAATTGTAAAACTTCGAAGATTAAACTATGTAACAATGAATCTATGTTTTAAGAAGAAAATCGTTTAATGGATGATAAAAGAGTAGTAGATGTTGATTATTATCATAAAAACACTGAAACTAGAAAGAAATATAAGAAAGCAGCTGACATTTCCTAACAAACAAACTTACAAGCGAATAAGATAAAAAATCTTAGGCGGGTAGGGTGATCTTTACCATACCATTTTGAAAGATATCAATAGAAATTGGTTGGGTTATCATATTCCCCATTTCCATTCCACATTTACCAAATTTCCTATTATAAGGAATAACTGGATTTGCTGTTAAGATTTCGAGCTTGAGACGAGTTTAGTGAGTTTTAGTTTAATTTTGGTTTGTTTATTTAACTGTTAACGAGTTAAAGTTAAGTTTCGAGTCTAGTTTGTTAATTAAATTCTGGTATGTTCATGCAATTCACTTCGTATCTTTCATTACAGTAACATGTTATAGGATCCGTCTCATGTTTACATTGTATATTACAAATTAACTATTACTACTTTGCAAATTTACACCATTTGGTAAGTGGTGAAAATTTTAATCTAATAGTAGTTTAGACAAAATAATAATAACTATTCCGTAGGAAAACAAATAACCATAAAAATAAACACATATTCGATACAATATATATTTTTCATGGTTGATTTCTTTCATTTCTTCAGTCTATATTTGATAGCACTAGAGGCATGATATGTGGAAGAACAAAAGGGGTTTCGTTAGATCAACCATAATACGAGAATAATTCTTGGTTCCAAATTATAGAATTTTGCCCACTACTACAACAATTATGTTGAGGAATACTAGAAGGGATTTTTTTTTTGTTGTTGTTTTCTGTTATTGGAATTATTTTTTTTAATTGATGACCCTTTTTAGTTTTTTTGTTGTTGTTTTTCGTAATTTTTGTTGTTTGAAAAGGTGAAAAGGTCAAGGGTATGTTTGGTTGTGGAAAACTGGATCAGTTTTTCAGAAAAAATTTCAAGGAAAACTGAAAAATGAAATTTGATATTTAATTGCAAAATTTTTCAATTTGGAAAATTGGAAAATAGTTTTCAAAATTTTTAATTTTATGCCTTAACTCAGTAAACAACTTTTTAATATTTTTTAAAATTTTCCAAACTGAATAACACACAAGTTTTATGTAAGAATGCTTTTTCATGTAGTTTATTTATTTAGTCATATTTCCAATTTACATATAATTTTTTTATTGAATACTTAGTTTACTTAATTTGATTTTTTATTGAATATTTAGTCTCCTTAATTTGATTTTTTTATATTTTTTAATTAATAAAATTTAAATTAATATTTTTTATTTAAAAATTAAAAAATTGTATGTGAATATTTCTTTATGCTTTCGATTTTTCAATTCATTATTTAGGAAATCGAAAATTGTAAATTTGATATAAAAAATCACTAAAACATGAAAATTAAAATGTCAAATGAAGATGTTTTCATAAATAAAACTATAAATTGGTAAACTTGAAACATATTCATTATAAAAATTGCACAATGTGATAAATTTCAATGGTGTTAAAGGTAAGATTTATCATTTTTAAACCAGTACCAAGATGCACATGAATCTACATATATTTATAATTGAATTAAACAAATTTTACTTTATCATTTTTTAGTTCAAAATTTGCATTTGTCATTTTTAATTTATATTGTAATATTTTTTTTTGTCATTTTTAATGTTTTTAACAAGTGAAATATATTATTCAATTTTATGGAAAATAAGAAAACTGGATTACTAATTAAAAATGAACATGTAGTCTGTTTTTCGATTTTCTATTTAGAAAACTGAATACTTGAAAATTTGGAAAATGAAAAAAAAACTAAAAATGGAAAATGTAAACAATTTTCTGAAAATAAACAAACCCCCAATGTTTTGAAAATACATTCAAACCCCATGACAAGTCGTGGAAAATTCATACACCTATAGGATTATTATTGTCCAGAATTAAATTATCATTTATGGTTTGTAGTTGCACATAGGTCTAATACATCAAGATCCCCTGAAGTTGGCTCAGAAAACTCGATGTCACCCTCAACTTTCAAAAGGACCAGTTACCACCTCAACTTGGCAAAAAGGACCGGTTACTCCCTTAACTTGGCAAAAATGCACTAATTAGCCCTTTAATTCCACATGTCAGAATCTGGTTGGTTTGACTGTTCAAAAATGTCATTTTTCTGATTTTTCTCTCTTTAACCATAAGTTAACACGTCGTATTGAAGAGGCAAACTGATGCATTTTTACTAAGTTAAGGGGGTAACTGGTCCTTTTTACCAAGTTGAGGGGGGTAACTGGTCCTTTTGAAAGTTGAGGGTGACATCAGATTTTCTGAGCCAACTTCAGGGGGATCTTGATGTATTTGGCCTGTAATAAAAGAGGTATAGCAACTTATTGTTACTAATTAGAACCTTTTATGAGGTAGTTTGGCCGGACATAGCAAGTTTTTCTTGGAGATATTCATCTCAAATCCATCATAATCCATTAAAAATTTTCAACCCTGGCCGAGTTGATGAGCTTGTTCAGGTTCATGATAGGTTTCGAGCTTAATTACAAAAAATCACTGTTTTATAAATCTCCGCCTAGCCCCGCCTACAAGCTATTTTGAGGGTCGTTACCTGGTGCTTCTAGCGCCTAAACCACGCCGACTAAAGCTTGAGTCCCGCATAGCCCCGATAAATCCCCGCCTAGATGTTTAAAATCTCCGGCCACCCGACTAATGCCTAGCGCTTTTTAAAACACTGCAAAAATATACGATAACATTAAAAAATCTATGTCTATTATCTAGAATTTATAACAAAATTTATTAAATATCATATATAATAGTAATAATAATAATATTAATATTACATATATTTGCATTTCCAAACCGAATAACTAAATTTATTAATTTAAATATATACATAAAAACATATGAAAATAATGCAAGCCGGACCTCCCAATGAGAATTAGACGGGTTAGTGGATTCCGACCGGACTAAACAAAATCAAATTTAACTTAAACAATATGAGTTTTGGCGGGCTCTGAGGCTTACAAACATGTCAATTTATAATTGTAATGTAACCAAGTATACAAGTGCAGTGAATTATCATATTTAATGGTTGCAAATGTTTTAATATAGTAATTAAGATAAATATATAATTTTATAAAAATAATATGTTGAAGTCACGTAAAAAATTACTCGAAGTCTATTAACGTGAATATATTCCATGAATTTGTTCAAAATAAGTTTTTGCTACCTGAACTTCAAAATGTGTTGAATGGTTCTCTGAACTTGTTTAAAATGCATTAATTCTCTCTCAATGTCACATGTTAAAATCTGATTGGAGAGAAAAAAAAATAAAATAACATATTTAAAAAGTCAAACGAACTGAGAAATTAACACATGAAGATGAAAGAATAAAACGATTCGTTTTAAATAAATATAGGAAGCCACCTGTCATATTTCAAGTTAAACGTGACAAGTTCGTTTTAGAAAAATTGGAGGGATGCGAAGTTCATTTTAGAAAAATTGAAGGGATGTATGTGCATCTATCCTTGTTAATACGATAACTAAAATTTTCATTTTCTTTTATGACCAGTAAACAGAAATTTGGGTTTCCTTTTTGCGGTTTTGTTTCCTTGCCAAACAGAGTATCATTTTGCAACTATTTCCATTTTGAGGCGAAGTTGTAAAAGGATTAGCATGCGCATAGATCTCATCTCCCTCCCATAATTGATGTGTTTCCAAACCCAAGGCTAAAACATGCCCCTCTCCTCCTTCTTTGGCGGCCACGCTCGCCGTGGAGGATCCGTTAGTGGCTGGACTCACTCTCTCCTCCCTTCCAACGCCTCTAATTCCAAATCAAAGCTTCCATCAAGGAAGACACGGAAACGAACGGCTTTCTTTAACTTCATCCTCACTAACTTCTTCACTCTTGCTCTCTCCATCTCACTTCTCTTCTTCCTCATCACAATTTTCTACTTTGGCACCCCTAACCCCCTTTCTTATCCATTCAAATCTAAACCTAATTTTCGTGTTCCTAAGCTTCGCAAGACGATCCCTAGAAAATCCGTAATTGACAACGATCACAAAACTACTGTTCTGAGTAGTGTCGTTGATATAACTACTAAGGATTTGTATGATAGGATCGAGTTCTTGGATGTCGATGGGGGGCCGTGGAAGCAAGGTTGGAGAGTGAGCTATAGAGGAAATGAGTGGGATAGTGAGAAATTGAAGATTTTTGTGGTGCCCCATTCACATAATGATCCCGGGTGGAAGCTTACCGTTGAGGAGTATTATCAAAAGCAATCTAGGCACATACTTGATACAATAGTGCAAACGCTTTCTAAGGTAATTGGCATTCGTTTATGCTTTTTTTTGGTGTTTATATTGATTAGTTTTTGTTGGAATGCGCTCGATGGCTTATGGTCTGTGATTATAGGACTTATTTTGGTTAGTTGAAAGTTATACTCAATTTTGATGGAGAGTTGTAGAATGAAGTTGATCTTCTTTTCCCCTGATAAGTAGTTTCTAAGTTGATTGTGTAATTGATATGGTTTTTTTGCTCAATTATGACTGAACTCTTACATTCGAAAGTCTATTGTGGTTACTTGGTTTTACTTAGCTTTTTGCATTGGGATTGTGGCCATTTTATTATGAAGTTGTAATTTGCAACTGTGTGGATGTTTGAAGCTGCATTGCTTGCTAAGAAAGGAATATAATATGCACTATATATGTCTGTCTACAACAGAGGATGATTGACTTTTGAATATATTTAGGGGCGTTGATTTTGAGTAATTATAATGATGAAGACTACTTAAATTGGAGTTGTAGGATGTTCGTCGGAAGTTCATATGGGAAGAAATGTCTTATTTGGAGAGATGGTGGAAAGATGCATCAGAAGAAAAAAGAGAATCTTTTACCAGATTAGTGAAGAATGGCCAGTTAGAAATCGTTGGAGGTGGTTGGGTTATGAATGATGAGGTATGGTAATTACTTAGTAGAACACTATCCCATCAGTTAATGCCAAAAATAGTTGTATATAATGCCACTTTCATTTTTTTTTTTACGTGCAAATGCAATGCGGGAAAGATGGGCTCCATGGCTATCTGCATGAGATATTCAGTTAGAATAGTTTTGTCATTTTGGCTTCCATTTTCTCGTACAATGATTTTCAATATTAAGTATCGTATTACCCTCACTGATTAACCAAAGCTTGATTTGTTTTCTTTATGCAGGCTAATTCACATTATTTTGCCATAATCGAGCAGGTATGACACATCTCTACTTAAGTTGGAGTCATTTTGGTAGAGAATGATACAGGTGAATAATTTGTTGTAAGGAATAAAGCAACATGCTGCTAAAGATTCCTGGAGTCTGTTTGGTAAAAGATTAGTTTGGAGTTTGGGTAAGTAGTTTTACATTGATGCTGTGTGGTACAGAAATATGATAGCTTTTTGAGGTTTTCTATTTATAGCATAAAAATTGGCTTGCGGAGCAGAATTTCAATTGACTAAATTATAAAAGCTATTTTATCTGCCACACCACATCTGTATGTAACTACTTATTTATGTCTCACACAATGCCTCCACCTATCATTGACTATCAATCCCTTTCATTAGTTTCTCTTTATCACTTTCAATCACATTATTTGGTGTGAGTGAATTTGGTTTTTTTATTCAATAGTACTCTAATTATTGCTTCAGTTGGACAAGAACATTAGTAAGTAATGTCTTTCTTACTGGTTAGTTGAAGCATTGATGTGAGATGTTGGTATGTGAACTTATTTTACATGATCAAAAGACTTGTACTTTTTTTATGACACACTTGTAGAATGTTGGTGCCAATGATTAGTACTCTGAGGTTTATTTAATTCATTTTTGTGTTTTGCTTCATTTGAAATTGTCATGTATTCATTGACTTCAATTGTTATTTCAGTCAAAAAGTTGAAGGCTCTTACATGCCAGTTAATAGCTAACTGGAAAATTTAGATTAGTGTTTTGGATTTGTGCAATATTCGATTGTGATAATTATTGTCAATTATCTATAACTTTTCAAATACTTTTTTCCAGATCACAGAGGGAAATATGTGGTTGAATGAAACTATTGGGGTTGTTCCAAAGAATTCTTGGGCAATAGATCCATTCGGTTACTCTGCTACTATGGCATATCTTCTCCGTCGTATGGGTTTTGAGAACATGCTTATCCAAAGAACCCACTATGAGCTGAAGAAGGAACTTGCATTACATAAGAATTTAGAATATGTTTGGCGTCAGAGCTGGGATGCTGCTGAAACAACTGATATTTTTGTCCACATGATGCCCTTCTATTCTTATGACATTCCCCACACCTGTGGACCAGAGCCTGCTATTTGTTGTCAGTTTGATTTTGCTCGATCACGCGATTTCTTTTATGAGTTGTGCCCTTGGGGGCAACATCCAGAAGAGACCAGCCAGGACAATGTGCATGAGAGGGCCCAAAAGTTACTAGATCAGTACAGAAAAAAGTCAACACTATACAGGACAAATACTCTTCTGGTTCCTCTTGGAGATGATTTCCGTTATGTCAGTGTTGATGAAGCAGAGGCTCAGTTTCGCAATTATCAAATGTTATTTGACTATATCAACTCTAATCCCAGTTTAAATGCAGAGGCAAATTTTGGTACTTTAGATGATTATTTCCAAACTCTACGTGAAGAGGCTGATAAAATAAATTATTCCCTTCCTGGAGAAGTTGGCTCTGTTCAGATTGGAGGTTTCCCATCTCTATCTGGTGATTTCTTTACTTATGCTGATAGGCAGCAGGACTACTGGAGTGGCTATTATGTTTCAAGGCCTTTCTTCAAGGCTGTTGATCGGGTGCTAGAGCAAACACTTCGTGCTACAGAAATCATGATGTCCTTGTTGCTTGGCTATTGTCAGAGAGCACAGTGTGAAAAGTTCGCCACTGGATTTGGCTACAAGTTAACTGCTGCTAGGAGGAATTTAGCTCTTTTTCAACACCATGATGGTGTGACTGGTACTGCTAGGGATCACGTTGTTCGAGACTATGGAATTCGGATGCATACTTCATTGCAGGACTTGCAGATTTTCATGTCTAAAGCTGTGGAAATACTTCTTGGTATCCACCACGAAAAATTTGATCAGAATCCTTCCCAGTTTGAGGTGGAGCTGGCCAGGTCTAAATATGACGTCCAGCCAGTTCATAAAGCATTACCTGCTCGCGAAGGGACTTCACAATCAGTGATCATTTTCAATCCATCTGAGCAAACTAGAGAAGAGGTTGTGATGGTTGTTGTTAATAGGCCAGATGTTGCTGTTCTGGACTCAAACTGGACTTGTGTTCCAAGCCAACTTTCTCCTGAACTGCAGCATGACAAAAGCAAGGTTTTCACTGGGAGGCATCGTGTTCATTGGAAGGCTTCTGTTCCTGCCTTGGGCTTGGAAACTTATTATATTGTTAATGGTTTCGCTGGATGCGAGAAAGCCAAACCAGCAAAATTGAAGTACTCCTCAGGGTCCACTTCATTTTCATGCCCTACTCTGTATTCTTGCTCTAGAGTAGAAGGTAATGTGGTTGAAATCCACAATGAAATTCAAAGTCTCACATTTAATGCGAAGTTTGGCTCGTTGCACAAGATATCCCATAAAAGCGGTCCTACGAATGTTGTCGATGAGGAAATCGGCATGTACTTTAGTCCAGGAAGTGGGGCTTACCTGTTTAAACCTGATGGTGATGCCGAACTGATTGTTAAAGAAGGTGGAAATATAGTTATCTCCGAAGGTCCACTAATGCAGGAAGTATACACATACCCTAAGACTACATGGGAAACCTCTCCAATCTCCCACAGCACTAGAATCTATAATGCAGGCAATACCGTACAAGGGTTTCTCGCCGAGAAAGAATATCACGTCGAGCTTCTTGGCAAGGAATTTGATGACAGGGAATTGATAGTAAGATTCAAGACTGATGTTGATAACAAAAGGATCTTCTACTCCGATCTAAATGGCTTTCAGATGAGTCGCAGAGAAACTTACAAGAAAATCCCTGTGCAGGGGAATTATTATCCTATGCCCTCACTAGCATTCATGCAAGGATCCAACGGTCAGAGGTTTTCTGTCCATTCAAGGCAGTCGTTGGGCGTGGCAAGCCTGAAAGATGGGTGGTTAGAGATTATGCTGGACCGCCGATTAGTTAGAGATGATGGGCGTGGTCTTGGGCAAGGAGTGATGGATAATCGTCCCATGAATGTGATCTTTTATATCCTTGTCGAGTCGAACATTTCTGCTTCAGTTCCTATTTCAAGTCCTAATCCATTAACCCCATCCCTTCTTTCGCATCGAGTTGGAGCACACTTAAACTATCCTTTACATGCATTTGTCGCGAAGAATCCCGTGGAGTTGTCTACTCAGCCACCCGCGAGATCATTCTCTCCTTTGGCTGTTTCATTGCCGTGTGATTTGCACATTGTGAATTTTAAAGTTCCTCGGCCTGTAAAATACGCTCAACAGTTGATCGGAGATCATAGGTTTGTTCTGGTTTTCCAGAGGCGGCACTGGGATATTGCGTACTGTCACAAGGGTAGAACGCAATGCGGTAGCGTTGCCAATGAGGCTGTGAATCTGTTCAAATTGTTCAAGGGGCTTCAAGTGTTGAGTGCAAAAGCAACTTCTTTGAACCTGTTGCATGATGATACGGAAATGCTTGGGTATGCCGATCAGGTTGGGGGTGCAGCTCAGGAGGGCCATGTAATCATCTTTCCTATGGAAATACAAGCGTACAAGTTGGAGTTACGACCAGTAAATGTGTAAAATGGCAATTTCGTCATTGCATTCTCGAACATACTGGTATTACTTAATGGCAAAGCAGTGACGATTCATTCTTTGGGATGTCAACATAACTAAAGTTTCACATAATCCCAAGTTGCTGCCTGACACTATATCATGTAACATCTGACGAAGTGAAGGAGATACTAGGGGCTGACACCTTAACGGGAACAATCAGAATTCAGAATGTAACAGTCTAGTATTTGCACATAATTTTTACATGCACAATTATTTTTTTACAGGATATTTTTGTTTGTATCAGATGTAGTGTTATACACTGGCATACTTGTGCCAGAGCTATTAGATTAAACTGGATGATATTTGAATTTTTCCCACCATGCCATGTTGAGTGTTCATTACGTTGAATTTTTCTTCTGATGTATGTTCGGGAAAGATATTTTGCAGCAATAATTAGCTCTTGGTTAATAATTTTAAGAGTTCCACTTATTCTATTTAATCCTGAGGAATGGTCTTCTAGTGCAGAGTTTCCTTAATGTGATGCTTCTTAACCCTTAGATTTCTAGGAAAAGGAATTCATCTACTAATCTTAGAAACCAGGCATCAAATTTTAGATGCATTCAATTTGAATACCAAAATTCGAAATCAATTTTCTGTGTGAACAATGCCCAAGTAGAATAAACCATTCTCTAAGGCTTACACTTGATTTGTACATACTTCCGTAGAAAGCAAAATAGGTAAAGCTAAATCACACTACAAAAGGGATCTTCCTCCCTATCATAAAAGTATATATGGTAATATTTCGGGCCAGAGTGAATTCCACAATGGAAAAAAAGAGATTATGGAACTCCGTTTGCAAACACAGAAATGAGTTACTAAAGGATGATTTCATCTTGCTCGCCACCGTTGATGGTCTTGTTAGGAAGAACAATACAGTTAGTAACCACAACTTCATCCTCAACTGTTACAGCATCGCCTGCGCAAAGCAAAAGTAACATTCTTAAGTTGTTTCAACAGGGTTTCTCACAATTTATGCATTTGTCAAGATGAGTGATAGTACCAAGTATTGTTATTCCAAGCTTCGCATTGTAGTCCCCATCAGCCTAAACAGTCAAAATTCTAGTTCAGTCACAGAAAAGAGTTCCTTATATATATTCACAGGATATTAACTTGCCTGGACTCGGGACCATCTTCCTATAGATGATTTCCATCCAATAATTGAATTAATAACAACTGCATTTTCCTGCCAAAAGAAACACAAATTATCTCTTGAAAATTAATCAAAATCAAAATTTCATTACAGAATCCAGTTGAGCACCTGAATCTCCACATCATCCAAGATAATGCAACTTATAAGTCTAACACCTGGCCCTACGCGTACATTTGCCGAAATAGAAACATTGGGACCAATCTGTAAAAACTTCCAACTTATAGTTAGAAAAAAATTATAAACAAAGAGACTTGTGGAATTGCACAAAATTGAGCAGCATTGGAAGAAAAAAAAACACTACCTTTGCAGTCGGATGGACTTTTGCTGACGGATGACAATAAACATCACCAACAATGGTAGCAGTCGTAGTTCCGTCCCCTTTGGCTAAAAGATGAGGGGAGGTGGACCGATACTGGGAAAGATATAGAGCAGAACATTTCAAAGACATCCTACATTTTAAACAAGAAATTTTGAAGAGGCGAATATTGGCCAAGTATGACATCATAAAAGGAGAGAACGCTTTATTACCCTGGAGTCTTGACCTGTTCCCAGAAATCTAAGGTTTCGTATGTATACAGTTGCTTCTTTCCAGCAAGAGGGGACAGAATATCTTGATCTAACCTTACATAATTGTTAGGCAGGTTGATTCTGGAGAACAAAAGTGTCAGTATAATTGTAATTATTGAAAATTTCCAAATGTGCATAGAAAACATCCGATATATGGATAATGCCGTCTAGTAGAACAGTACCTGCATATATATTTTTTCTTTTATAACATATTCTTTTCATTCAAATGTTGTACATGAAAGTACAACATCCAAATCATATAAATTATTCAATTGTTCATCAAAATCATTTGTTGTAATGACTTATCCCAGAAACACACAGACACATGTAATTAAAAGTCAACCTAGTCAACGACTGATGGCCCTCAAAGCTGGATTGGCGAAGTATATTTTCTGCAATCGAAAAATATTATGTATTATTACATGATGCATCATATAAAAAATAAATTGTTTCGCTTTTACTATACAAAAGCAAATAGAGAATAATCTTGGCTTCAATGCACCAAAGGGAACATGTCAAGCTCGAAAAGAATCTCTCTAGTCATTGGTTTTGTATAGATATTCTCAAAGGTTCATATAAGCTCAACCATAAAGGAAAAGAAGAATACACGATGAGGAACTAAAAATTAAAATGCCAAGAACTATCGTTTCTGAAGTTGAGTGCTTGCAAATTGCAACAGATAGTTAACAATTAGAATATCAGAATATTTCAAAGTATGATACAGGTCAATTCCATTACACGAGTGAATAGAGATGAATTTTATGGTTTGAGCAAGATATAAAGATGAACCTCTGTTTTCTCTAGTAGTGGAGACACCTTCAATGGCAGTGAAAATCTCCGGGTTGAACACATAGACACCACAGTTTATCAAATCACTAACCTACATTCAAAATATATTGTTCAAGAACTACATGTATATAGGGATCTGATAAACTGATAACTAGAAAACATTGACAATGCTAAGTCCCAAAGAGTTTCATATTAAATGCATCACTTACAAACGTCTCTGGCTTCTCTATATAATGCAACACTTCTTTGCTAATTGGATCAGCAATCAATTCTCCAAACTGGCTTGCCGATTCGGCAGATACCTGCACTAGAACAAGGGAAACACTAAAACAACATTGAAAAGACATCATGATGCGTTGGTATAAATGCAACAAAATTGGAAATATGCAAATCATTCACAAACCTTGATTACTAGCATTGTTCCCATCCCACCGTACTTTTTATGAGCCGCTGAAATTAGTAACAACATATAAGTGAATAAAAAGGAACTGTGACTTTCTCCCCCGTGATAAAATCATACAGTGAAAAATTTACCTAGCATATGTGGAAGTGGGAAACTGCAACAAACGTCACAGTTCAGCAGAAAGATATGAGACTGCCCAGCAAAATACATGAGATTTCATAAACAAGAAGCATCAAATACATTTGAAGATTCCCTATAGATCGTACAATGCGGCAAAGTTATGATTCTTCTAATCAAAAGCGATGATATACAAAGAAGGGGAAAAATCAAACCGGGCTATCTTCCATGATAATGTCTCTAAAATAATAAAGACCACCGGCAGAACCATGAGGTTTGTCCTCTTTCAAGTATCTAAAGCAACAAAAAAACAAAAGTCAACAATTGACTCCTCTACAAAGACTGGGAAAGTTCTGCAATGAAACTGAAGCAATTACCTAACAGGTACCTTGAGTTCATTAGATATTGAAGAGACATATAAAGTAAATTCACGTTCCTCGTAGAATCCAAGAAGAAAAATCCCAGCCAAATTAGGTATCTAATGCAAGAAAATAAAACAGATTGAGAAAAAGGGAAGCAAGAATCAAGGGGAAGAAAAGATTTTGATGCGAACCCTTTTGCAAGCAGAAATGTGATGATGAACCATAGGCTGGCCGGCCAATGGAAACAGAGGTTTTGGGGTATTGAATGACAGAGGCCTAAATCTAGTACCTAAAACGACCCAAATATAAACAAAACGAAGATTTAATTGTAGAAGATGAAGATAAAATCTTTGAAAACGAGAAATTGGAAACTTAAAAAAATTTCAATTACCTTTGGTTGGGCCGCCGACCATGATCACTGCAACCACTTTCTCACTGGAATCTGCCATCTTTGAGATCCCACAGATGCTTGTTGGTGAGTCAATAAAGAAGAAGTTGGTTCAAGCAGTGATGAGAAGTAACCGGATGATTTAACGAGCAGGTAAATGCGCAAATAAGTTTCAGAAGGTTGAAGCCAGACCAAGGTATTTACAGAGGATAAATACAGACCAGAGTGCAGAAGACTGCAAAGTTAAACGGCGCCGTTGGTTAAAGACCACGTGCACCATACGAAAATTGATTTTTACAAACACATGCCTCCTCGCACTGTTTTAAAGTGTAATTTTTATTTCTGTTATTTTTTAAGTAATTTTCAATTGACGATCATAAATTTTACTAATTTATCCTTGTAAGAAAGAATATATTATTTATAATAATTAATTATTTTAATAGTATATCACATATTTTATCAAGTAATTTTGTTATATCAATTGTTTTCGAGATGCTTTGATTCATATGACATATATGACAAACGGGACAGAAAATTTTAAAAGTAAAATCTTTTGATTTTCTAATTCATTAGTTTATCATATATATCAAACTATTTAATTCTAATATTCCATATATTAAAAATAGAATTCGAATATTATTTAATAAAATTCCAATTCGAGGCTATATTCCATATAGAACTATTCTAATAATATTGAATATTATTTAATAATTCTTTAACAGTTTATTTATCAACATATATGATCGTGGACCATCAGTAGTGATTTTTCTATATAATTCGGACACTTGATTGACCCACTTACTTCTAAATTTTGTTAATTTTAATTACTACAGTTGGATTTGTGATTTTTTTTATAGTGATAATTACATGTCCATGTGTTTAAAAAATAATTACAAAATTTCTTAGATAAAAAATAAAATTATACAATTTATAAAATTTGTCAGTCTGATTTTCCAGAGTCAATGGTCAAATTTGACTAATAAAGTCAAAGTTGATCAGAAAATTAAAAAAAAAGGGGTAATTTAGTTCCTAATTTTCAATAATTATAAAACATGACCTAAGATGTAAACACTTCAAAGCATAAAAAAGGTTTGCATGCATCACAATTAACATAAATCACTTACCCATGACATAATTAATACCGTCTAAAAAATAACACGAAATCCCGATCTATTCACTCTAGTTGACACCTAGCCACTGGTCATGCGTTTCTTTAGTTTTACACTTGCCAAAACCACCTCCAATAACAAAACGCAAACATATGTTGTTCCGAAGCATTGAAATTTTTTAAAAAACTTGCACCATTATATAAGATGCATCCAACAAGATGAGAAAGAGAGAATAAAAGAGCCATGGTTTCATTTTCGAGTGCAGCAAATTCATGATCAAGAGTAAAAAGAACATGCATCGAAACGCAGCAAAATTACTCCATCTTGGGAGCAACAACAAAAAGTGAATTTAAATTAAATATATATTAAGAAAATACTAGAATTTTATTTTGTACTTGAAAGTAGCCAAATCAAATCCCACGTCAACAACAATCAGAAATGATGTGATTTATAAGTAAATAAATCGTTAATTTACATGTGAATGCTACATATCCGAGCTCATTCAAAAATTTGCAGCACAAATGAGCAACCTTCTATGCAAATATAAGTTTAGAGGATTTGAAAGCACATTTGAAGTAATTTGGTATGAAATAAAGTTCTATTACATTGCCACAACTAAGTATAATCTGGATTATCTCCCAGTTTATTCTTCACACAAGCTAATTAAAACTCCATCAACTCATGCAAATCCCATGAAGGAATACAATCTTAACAAGGTACAGGGTAAAACTATAGGGTAAACAATCAAAAGCATCAAATATCAAAGTATATTAACATATGTAACACAAATAATGGATCTTAAGTGCTAAATGGATCTAGTATATATGGCCATGTGTAACATCACAAGTTATACGTAACAAATTAATAAAATATATACAATCAATTTATTAACTCCAAATGATTCAGTCTTTTTTTTTTACTGTCAGGTCAAGAAAGTCTTAAATATATGGAAAAGGGAAAGGTAAGATAAAGAGACAAATATTCTTAAAAAAGGCATTAATATAGAGAGATACGATCGTTAAATCAACAAGAAGCAAATTTTATCTAATATGCTAGACTGCATCCGTATCTTGCTTCTACATGGTAATTAACTTAAACAACACCAGTTTAGTCCCAAAAGCATCTTTTCGATGACAGCTAGCAAATAAAAGGATTTTATCTTCAAGTACCACTGCACTAGGCATGTTATTTGCAAAAGTATACACTTATATAGGTTAAAAACCAGGACCAGCTAATCAAACTTCTCATATAATACATAAAACACTAAATTCACAATTCAATTCCGGTTCGTTCGTTGATTTTCAACAATTAGAGGGACTCATTC
Source organism: Euphorbia schlechtendalii (assembly GCA_949673415.1). Classification (NCBI taxonomy): domain Eukaryota; kingdom Viridiplantae; phylum Streptophyta; class Magnoliopsida; order Malpighiales; family Euphorbiaceae; genus Euphorbia; species Euphorbia schlechtendalii. Next base: position 3,895 of record CATIWQ010075714.1, on the reverse strand, counting down.
ATAATCAAGTATACCATTATTTGCGGTTCTTACATTCTCCTTCACCAAGGAATCAATAGATCAATAGGATATATAGTAAATCAATAAGTTTAATTGTCCCTTTAGCTGCATACATTCCAATCCATAATCAAATAAAATCAATTGATCATACCTGTAGCGGCTTCTCCATGGGATTAACTGATGCATTAAAGATATGCACCACCAAATAAGCAAGTAAAAAACATACAAGGTTTTTAACCGATTAAATAATATTGAAATATATGTACTTTATCAATACCTCCTTTGGGTTAGACCAAGAACTTGCACTCCTCTTTTTTTACCTTATGAGCCCCAATATGCCAACGAGCATTGCAAATTCGAAACCTAGACAAGTTGATCCCCTTGAACAATACCAAAAAGTTCACCATCAAACAAAAAATAATATATTCCACCAAAATAAACTAGAGTATAAGAAATAAGAATACTAGAGTCTTACCCGATTAAATCAATTCTGAGGTATAGCCTTACAAAATCATGACACAAGTTTATATAGCCTGCAAAGTTATAACTAAAAAACCATTAAAAACTAATATAGTACGAGAATAAAATTTTACGTGATATTTAGCCATAAACTTAATCTATCTTCAATTTTAAAATAAATAAGCAGAAATGCAACAACACTGGTACATCTACCTAGGCATGAATGCTATTTGCAAAAGTGTTCACTCATTTATTTATAAATATCCAGCTTTTCATCCAAAACATAAATCAGCTAATTAATCTTTTGATATATATTTAAAACACAAAATTCACAATGATATATATAATATATATTGGTACCTCAACATATTCTCATCAGTTCTAGGAATCCATTACTAAAAAATTACTGCAACTCTTAAATTCCCTCCACCAATGAATCAAGTTCAAAACAAGGAAAATCGTAAATAGATTATTTTATTTGTTTCCTAAGCTAAATACTATCATTCCAATGCATAATTAAAATCAATCTTCTAAATATACCTCAAAATGTGTCTCCACATAATCAACTGATATAGGTTCCACCAAATTCATCATCTGACCTTCAGGCAACTCATTATTAACAATTAGATTGTTTTCATAAGTCATAATACATACTATTGTCGTACCTTCATCAATAGGTTCTTTGTTGGATATTTTATATTCTATCTTCTCCTTGCAGTCATTGATTTCAGGATTTTGTGCAACAAACTCCAGTGGAAGACTTCTAGTACTGCTATCCGCTACAATTTCTTCTTTTTTTTACTTCCTGCATTGGTTTTTGCATTGTCTTGTGGACTCTGAGCTGTCTCTTTGAATTCACTTACAACTTACGTCTCAGTTATCACAAATATTACGTTTAATGACTCTTTAGTATGTTCTTCAGGTTCACCCAACTGCAATATTGTTTCTGCATCTTCCTTTTCTAGTAACTCTCTTTGGAGCTGCTGGATTAATTGCATTGGTGTTATCGTTCTGATTCGTCTCATTGTAATGTTTTCAACACTTTCTTCTCCTTTAGGGTGCTAGAGACTCTGCAAAAGCTACAAAACAAAGTCAACAAAACAGTGTTTTCAAATTGATACTAAGACTCTGTATAAGTTTCATTCTAAGCTTTTTCTTTTAAAATTCCTACACCATTATAATGATTCTTGAAATTTTCAGGATCTAGTGAAACGTCCTGCAATTTTTTTCTGAATTTTCTTTTGTCTTCTTCCATTTTCGTGTAAGCTTCTGCCAGACATAAATTATCACTTCCTGGAGTTTCTTCTTTTCTTGATACAGAGGCTTGAGTAGATGATTTGAGGCTTTCCTCATTTTGAGTCATTTCATGGGAAGAATCAAATGTCTTGGGTGTTTCCTAGTGAAATTTAGTATAAACTTGGATTGAAGAGAGCTCCTGCTGATAACTTTTACGAACATTCCCATAAGAAAATTAATGGATACAAAAATGTGTCACGCCACATTTATCAAAAAAATATTTATTCCAAACTCGAAACTGAGAACACTTATAGTTTTCATATGATTGCCTCAATCCACTTCAGAGAGCTAGGCTTCTCACACATCTTATTCTACTTTCAGTGCGAGTTAAAGTCATGAAATTATCCGGGAACTCAAAAGGTATAAGCAAAAGAAATTCAAAGTTGCAAATACAATAATAAGCAGACATAAAAATTCAATTCGCAGAACAAATTTCACTTAAGATATCTAAATAAATGAAGCAAAAACATCATATTCAAGGTTATATCCTGTCAAATTTTAATTTATAACTAAGTAAAACACAGTTTAATATTTTCACTCTTCATTGACAGCAAAACCAAATTACTATTTTCTTGGAAAATTTTAGCATATATAAGAGAGAGAGAATAATTAGGCAGATGAGCAACGCTAATGGAAGTTTGTTAATTTAGTTATGAAGATGGAGTTAGAGGCGACACAGAGAGAATTGTTTTAAGATTACAGGAGGGAGGAATAAAAGACAACGGAATAAAAAGACCCTTCTCATTAACAAGCCTTTCACTCCTCTAGGTTCAAGAGGCACTGGTAAAAGAATATTGGGCTATAGATTTAGTGGGTATGGGCCTATCAAATTCTGTACTGATTCATCCAAGCCTAGGTACAAAAAACATTGTCCTAAAATACAATAAGGTGCCTAGAAAATATCCATGTGTATCAATCAAAGAAAAACAATACTTCCTCATATCCCTTACTCAACATGCATGTACAACTGAAATCATCAATCAAGTGATTAGAGAGGCAGGCTTAAAGGAACATGTTACTACAGCAATATGATATCTAAGAAGAAATTAGGATATAGTTGAACATCTTATCTAGTAGGTGAAAACCTTAAAAACTTATTGTTTGCGGGAATAAACCCAGATAGGTCAGTGTACGAAATATTGTAATAGTGTAAAAGCAAGTCACATAAAATAGAACCTTAGCATAGCAGCAAATGAAGGACTTACAAGATAGCTTGTCTTAGGCAGTTAACTAAAGACGTCACATCACCTGAAAGATTATTATTCACAATTATCTGCACGATTTGCATAATAGATATGACAACTAAGATCCTACAAGAAAAAACGCCACCATCACTGCAGCCAAATACAATGTCTATTTCTAGTTTCCAATAGCTATAACAGCTTGTTAACATACATATATAATTTTCAAGAGAAAAAGCAAAACAAATGTTCGAGTTCATCAAGACATTGACATTGCTAGGTACGAATTCATATTGGCCACTAGTTCCTTAGTACTACTAATGATGTATGTAGGTAGCAATGACCATATAATCCAATAATCTAGAAAGTCAGCATAGCTATATGGTAAACGAAAAAAAGAGTGCACTAACTAACTACAGTTGTTAGGTTCTGCTATTAAGAAGCACTAAAGCTTGGATAAATAAATTTTTTCGGTTGGAACAAACAAAAACTAGAACCTAAGAGACCTGGTATTTAGAATTGATATCCTTAAAATGTTTGTGTATTCCTTTTCAATTGTGATAGCTAGATTGGGAAACAGTTGCACAATCATGCAGGGCAACATAACTAAAATCAGGACGATGGAAATCAAATAATGAACTGAAAATACTGCATAAGTTGGTACATGTTGCATAACATGATCAAAACTCAAGACTATTTCAGGCAAGATGATGATCATTTGGGGTCCATTTCAAAGAAACGCTAATCCTGCAAGGCTATCCCACTATCTCATGCAGTTAATCCTCTAAGAAACAAAATCATGTCTCAAGACATTCATAGTTATCAAAAGCAAGCGCTTAGCTCGCTTAAGCGCTGAAGCGAAGCAAAGCGCACTGCCAGCACTTTGCTTCAAACTAAATCGCTATTCTGGTTAAGCGAGCATAAAGCGCTCGCTTTATGTGAAGCGTAAAGAGCCAGAG
>CATIWQ010075657.1:0-19606 GCA_949673415.1 Euphorbia schlechtendalii | reverse complement strand
TTCATTTTTTTTGTTTGGTTTCGTTCAATTAAGATTCTATCAAAGTTGGTTTAAACCCCTTAAAAAATTTCAGGATTAGCCTCGGTAGCCGCTAAATTATAGAGAAAATTTTTTGTTAGAGAAATTCGCTCATGCTGCGGAAAAATTATGGATCTAATCCACTAGAAGAAGAAAAGACGATGTAGCCCGTAATGTGGATTGGATCTAATCTTATGATAACATCTATATGCATTACAAATCATCTACAAAATTTGTTTAAATAAATGCCCTTTATATGTCTGAGCATAATATTTTTAGAGCATCATATTTTGTTTTGATTTTTCATGTTAATTTCCGTTCATTTATGTTTGTATATGATAATGCACGTGCTGAATCAAAACCTATGGTCTCATTAGTTGCAATTTTGCACCTTATGCTTTGCTAAGAGGCTATATTACCCATTTTGACATTTTTTCATTTTCATTTTCATTGTTTCAATGTATAATATAATGTTTATACGTGAATCACTGATATAAATGAACAGAATCGTGTCGAACCAATGGTTTTTGAGCCTTGTTCTTAGAATGCTGATGCATTATGGTGAAGAACGATAAATGATTTTAGAGGTGTAAATAAAAATTCAAGTGAAAATATATATGTGTAAAAAATACATAAGCTAAAAAATATCAAAATACTATAAAAATGGTGAGATATGAGAAAAAAACATGCTCGAAAAACAAGCTTCTTCTTCTCAAAATTAATTCTTACCCAAAGAAATAAAGAGGAGATGGAGAAAGATAACTATAGAAATTTATTTCTTGAAATGTATGTTTTTGAAATGCAAACAAAGACACTTCATGATTTTAGATTGATATTTAGGCACTATGGTTTTTGGATTGAATAATTTGTGTGAATTATACAATTTATAATTGAAATTATGTTTTTCCAAATTTTAGTAAACTGAACTGAAATGTGAATTTATGGTTTTTGATTGATTGATTAAACTGAGGTGAATTATATTAAATTTAAGTTAAAGACGTTAAAGATGTAACACATACAGAGTGTATTGTCCAAGATGTAATGCAGTGCATTGTCCAACAGAAATTGGACGAAACCAATTTTGAAATATAAGGTGGTTTTGTACGTTGTATGGTTAGTTTTCCAAGAGAAATAAATAAGGCGGAAATACTTTTAGGTCGGTAGCTGCTTGGAGAAGCAAAGAAAAAATGAAGATGGTTGGAACAATGGCTTTTACTTCATCCTCTGCAAAGCTCACCTTCGATCAACGGCAACACCTCCATTCTTTCTCCTTCCTTTCTTCTGCTTCCCTTTTCACTGTATGTTTCTTTCCCTCTTTTCACATTTCTGATTACTTTTCTACTTTTCTTTTGAGGAAGTTTTTTCAACTAGTCTTGTTTCTTTCTTCTGCTTTCCTTTTCACTGTATTTTTTTTTGTTAATTATTTGACAAGAACTACGAAGAACACCAAATCCATTTATTACTTTCATAGATTTTAGAACAATCAAATAACCGTAACATACCAAACAAAACATTTTATTTTTGTACGCACATACCGCCAAATAACCATGAACCAAACAAGGGATGCGGGAGTTTTCAAAGTTCAGGAATCAATAGGCCAAATGAGACAAGTAAAGTAAACTTGTGATGCATTTCATTTGACAACATGGAAATTCTTCTTTGTCTAAGTTTCGTGATGATTTCCTTCTGCATTTAGCTCTAAGCTGCGCTGGTTTTGTTTGTTGATGCTGATTTACTTGACTATTTATATATACAACTTATAGAACTGATTTGCCCCTGAACTAAATATGTCAGTATTTGTTTTTTCCTTGTCAGCTACTCGTCCTTCAGCAGAATTTTTTTAATCGTCTCTGATTACAAATGCTTTAGCATGTGTAATCCTTGTTTAATTGTTTGATTCTATGTTTTAAATTCAATTCATGGCCATGCTTTCCACAGCCTTATCCTTTGAAGCAGTCAGAATATAGAAACTATCTCATTTCTTTCATTATAACTTGTGAAATCTCTTATAAACCTGAAGTGTTTATCATGCATTTTCACTCTACAACATGCTGATTCGACTAAAAAATAGTGTTGCTTTGTATTTCAACGTTTTGGTCTACTAGTGTTTAATTCCAGGTCGGTTAATAGTCCAAGAATAGTTTGTGTTATGTCTCTGGCATTCATCCTTTCTAATTGCAGAGATGTTGTTCGCTGAGGCTGGGCAAGGGAATGGGAATAAGTAAAAGTCGGGAAAGAGGCTTAATAGTGAAAGCATGTGGGGATTCTAACAAGCATTCATGTTCAGTTCCTCCTCTTCAGTTTGAATCTCCTGTTGGTCAGCTTTTGGCACAAATAATGCAGACCCATCCACATTTACTATCAACAACTATTGATCAGCAGCTCGAAAATCTTCAAAATGAAAGAGATGATGCTCCCCAATCTCCACATCTCCTTTAAGAGTTTGTGCTTAAAAATTTCCCCTTTTTCCGTTTCTGAGTTTACTTTTTCAGTAACTGATATTCACGTAACAGAATAGTTATGAGCATTCCAAAAAATTATGTGCAGGAGAATATGTGAAGTGAAAGATAAGGAAAGGCAAAAGTCAGTGGAGGAGATCATATACTCCCTGATAGTGCAGAAATTTTTCGAAAAAGGCATTTTGATGATCGAAAAAATATCTCCAACCTCAGGCCGAGTCGATTTTCCGTCCAGTCAAGGACACAAATTGATGGCTGTTCATGCCAGGGGAGCTTTGGAGCTGATTGAGATCCACCTAAATATTGTGCTGCGAGAAGTACTGGTCTGCCCTGATGATCTTATTCGAATGAGCAAAATGAAACTCAGAAAGTTGTATGCTGCATCTATTCTTTGTGGATACTACTTTGGAAGAGTTGATCAGCGGTTTCAGCTCGAGATATCAATGAATACCCTGCCCAAAAGATGTGACGACGATGATGAAAAACTGTATAATTTGAGTTCATATTTGAAGCTTTTGGATGTAGAGACACTTGAAAGATATCTTACTATAAGAACTAAGGAGGCAAATTCGTTGCTTGAAAACCAAACTCGAGCACTATTTGGGAAGCCGGACTTTAGAATGTTAGAGGATGGTTCCACTGACACGAGCAACGCCAATGATGAAGTTGTTCCAATCACAATCAGAGGGTTGGGAGTGTTAGTCTTGGAGGCTGTAACTTTTGGAACGTTTATGTGGGATTCCGAGATTTATGTCGAGTCGAAATACCGTTTTCTCGATACGTAAAAAAGCCTTTTATCTATGTATATGCAGTAGTTGACCAAAACAGTTGCTTAGGCTATCTAATCTTTTAGAGAGTTTTGAAGACCTCAATGCTGTATCAACCACACGAGATTGAAAGTATAGTTTTAGCAAATCTTGATGAGCAAAATTTGTTATTGCAAAAATCATTTCCACCAGTGGTATCTAATATTTGATTAACAAAGATCAAAATTAATTTCAGGATCGGTTGATTTATATTGGACGATCTTGAGGAGTAGATCCAATTGAGAGGTTAAGTTACATTATTTGCTCAAAATACACAGTTATATGAAAGTTCAAAATCTGATTCTCTAATCTAAGATATGTAGCGTACAGCACGAAAACAAATTTTCAAGATACAATATGGTGAAATTAAAGATAGTTCAAAACTATATATCAAATACCGCATGCGAAAAGTAAATTAGAATATACCAGTAACTTTGGCAGTTAAGACTTGGTAATTATTGAACTTGCGGTTTTTATCCATTTCTATCAAGCTATGAGTTGGAATGAGGATACATTTGCCAAGTGGACAAGTTCTCAATCAAAAATGACATATATTTGAAATTTTAATACGCTCAATACAATAGGGTAAAAAAAATGAAAATTGTATATATCCATAATAAAACTTCAGCAATTGCCTAAAAAATAGCATTAAATAAAATACACGGTTTACTCTTCATCATCCGAGTTAAATACAATCTTCTTAGCCTTTGGTGCATCTGCAGATATTTCCCTGAAGTGAGCTCCATAAAGTTTGGACTCCTGTTTTTATCAAACAATACAAACACTCAGCACTGTATAATAATACAGAGTACTCAGCACATACTATATCTTCAAAAAAAAAACTCACCTTTTTCTTCACATGAGTCCCAAACTTTAAAAGGTCAGTTGGTACAACTTGCCCAGCTTCCCGGAGAACATTCACCAGCTCCCCAGAGAGTCCCTGAAATATGACCGTTATATTGCATGATACTATGATTGCTCAAAACTTAATAAATTTGAGGTTGAATACAATCTGAGCCCCTGAACACCATTTTACCCCCAAACTTTCCAAAGTTCCAAATAACCCATGAACTTGTAACAAGTACACAAATTTGTCCCCTCATTGCCACATGTTAGAATTTGATTGGAGAGAGAAATATCATGAAATTGACAATTTTTTAAAAATCAAACCAACCAGAAACTGACACGAGATGTTTGAAACTTTTGCAAGTTCAAAGGGGTATTTGAAACTTTTGAAAAATCTGGGGGGAAATGGAGTTGAAGGACAAGTTCAGGAGGCTTCAGATGCATTAAGCCTAAAATTGACCAAGAAGACTTGGGAAATACCTTGTTCTGTTGCGTGAAAAAAGTGTGGGCAACACCCTTCTTGCCAGCTCGCCCAGTCCTCCCAATTCTGTGGACATAATCCTCTGTAGTAAGTGGAAAACTATAGTTGATCACAACCTCAACATCAGGAACATCCAATCCTCGAGCCACTACATCAGTTGCTACCTGCACATTTGAAAATCCGAGTTTTTCCCAATAAGCTCAAGCCACTTTGGACATCAAAAACCACCATCAGTGAGTGAAACTTTCAGACATACCATCAATGGGCAACTTCCCTTCTTGAACAATGACAGGGCCTCAGTTCGATGGTTTTGCGCTTTGTTACCATGTATGGCAACAACATTCCAACCACTAGAACAATGAAACGAAATGGTAATGGCATCAGCAAGTTAAAATCAGCAAAAAGCTTCACACAGTAACTTTCGATAGTCAACTTTATAAAAAATACCTTCTTCTCAGCATTCCTTCAAGACGCTCAGCTTCCTTCTGGTACAAGGCAAAAACCAACACTCTGTTCCTGATGCCACATAAGACCCACATACATGAATGAAATGTAAACTTCTGAAGAAGCCAAAGGAAACTCTAAGCATATTCAGTTCTACAACAACATTGAACTTGGGAATAAACAAAATATAAAACATAACGGCCAGCTTCCCCACAAATTTAGTTTGGTTCCAAAAGTATCAGCCAAATAACTTCCAATTCTTCAGAAGTGAAATGAACAAACCTCACAAGTGTTAGATTGGAATAAGATTCAATTGGAATATTTCCACTAAGTGGAGGAAGGAGGTCTTGATTTCAACGCCTACCTATTCAGTTCCCATGATTTTATAAGATAGAAATAGAGAGAGAGACTGGACCTCAATGAAAAATTACATTCAACGGTGTGCAATTAGTTGTTGATTTAGTTTATTTTGTGGGACTTTGACGCGATTGGCTTAAATTTGAGCCAACTTCTCTTGTAAATATAGTATTAAAAATATAGTAGTTAATTAAAAAAATTTCATGCATCTTAGAAACTAAAAGACAGACATTCTGGAACACAAAAACAAACAACATGTTAATCAAAGCTGACATGTGCATAGGCAGAATCCTAAATTTTTTCATAACTGGATTTTCAAGTTGGTAAACACAAATAAAGAAACGTATTAGATGGAATGGAAAGAAAACAGCAATCTCAACAAGTCATATGTTCAAAGAAAAACTCCATGGAAAATACAAGTATAGACTTGCCACTAATTTCATAATACATGCTAGCCAAACAATGATGCATGCAAACATTTTAACAAAAGTAATATGCACCTTTGGGATTTATGATACTTTTCCAGCAAAGCAAGTAATCGTTTATCGCGCAAATGTTCCTCCAAGACCTATTATTAGTTAAAGTGAAGGTGTTATCAGAGATAGTAGATATGCAAATCTAAACACTTACAAATATCCCCTGATAAGAATTGAAGCCTAACCTCAACGATTTGCATGACATCATGGTTGGCAGCCGTATCCTCTGAACCGACAACCACCTGAAACAAGTTTATTATTTTTAAGTTCATAGAAATTCTTTCAAAGGTCACAGAAAAAAGTAAAACCAAAACAAACTCATTTATAAATATCCTCGCACCTTAATGGGATTAGCATCCATATATTCCTCAGCAAGGTTATGAACATCTATAGGCCATGTGGCACTGAACATTATCATTTGGCGGGCTGTACAGGTGGAATGGACTATATAAAAATACATTCTTTGTTTTTCTTTATAACATAGATAAATTGAATAACTTCAAAAAAAACTTGCAGCCACAATAAACAGCATCCCAAAAAACATTTAGATTCCCACATGATTAACCTGATGCAATTAAATCAGCTCCATACAGTATCCATCATGTCCTTTTTGCAATCCAAAATTATAAAGTTAAAAGCATTTGATTTTCCAATTATGGTTTCTGAACTTCAAAAAGTGTATAACTTATTGAGCATTTAACTCATATAGTTAATTGCAGGAAGACCCATATTGACGAGTAAAGTAAGTTGAGCAATATATGATACAACTCCATATCTTGGCCAATTTGATTCTCTTTTTTTATTTTAAAACATGAAAAGAATTTGCCCAATGACGGCGGTCACATGCAGAAAATGAGCCAAAAAATGTGGCATGCCACGTTTGATTCCACAACATCAACAATGGTTGCAGTTTAGATAATCCAATTCCTGAACCACTATTCCCAAGCAGCAGGCAGCAGTTCAAACATTTTTAACAGAAGCAAGCACATACATTTTGAAAGGAAATCGAGCCAGAACTTGAAATGAACAATATGTGAATCAAACTCAAAGAATGAAACAAGTAAAAAATGATTGAAAACGAAGGGAGAATTTGGGGGAAGTTTAAGAAGGCAATAACAGCATCACTAACCAGAACATGTGTTACTCAATATGGAGCGGACTTCCTGTCTAAATCCCATGTCAAGCATTCTGTCTGCTTCATCAAGAACCTAAAGAAATTAATGTCAATGGTAGCTAGGAAAGAGAAACAGGGTGTGAACTTTAAAATGTTTGAAATGACTTGTGCAGAATATTTGCTAATACATATTGATTCCAAGTCCTTTTGTGAAATTGGCAACATCAAAAAAAGGTCAGCTACTTTTTCAGCTTAGTGCCAAAAACTGTATCTTTACTTAATTCACTTTTTTAGATGTTCTCCTTTCAAATTGTTGATTAGAAAATATCGGTTACTCCCTCACCTTCAAACTATGATTGAATGCATGATTTGGTAAACTCTGTTGTCTTTCAATAACCAAAACTCTAAGTCAGGGATGTTCCTGATAAATGCATAATGAGAGAAGTAATAAAACTCATAAAACCAACCATCACATCTAGCTCCAAGAAAAAGCTGGTCCTTGATGGCCATCAATGGCTGATGTTGGTGGCGAATGACAACTAGAATTTTACTTGTTTTTCTAGTCTCAGGTATTCCCATCAGCGAAAAAGGGAATTTAGTTTGTTGAGAATGTCTTACTCGGAAGTTGGAACTTTTCCACAAAGAAGTCAGCTTACATATTCTAAATAACGCATTCACATGTTTGTTCTTTTCATACTTATTAGCAACCAAATCATGTTTTCCAGAAATTCTTAGCTAAACAAATAGCAAATAATTGAAGTAAAACCAAAAAGAACAAAGATTGGTTTGTTAATCTGACAAGTTCATTGCAAAATATTAATTTCAATTACAAGCATACTAAATCAACAAATTAAAATTCCCTACTCTGTCTCTGATTAGTAAAGATCTAATGCATGAGCATGATCATCAAATAAAATGATATCAAAGGATAATTTACTAAAAGGTCACAAAGCAATATTTCACTAACCACAAAAGATACTTCTGATAGGTGACAAACATTCATTTCAATCAGATCCTTTAAACGCCCAGGGGTCGCAATGACAATATCCTGAGTGCATAAGAAAAGCAAACAACCATTATTATTTATCAATAAAAGAGAAAAATGTTTAGATTCATGCATACAAGAGAGAAAAGAATGAAAGTGAAATGGCACAAAATTAAGCCATCTGCAGTGATTAGAACACCAGAGGAACAAATTAATCAGTCCATAGATTTTGAAGTTATATACATATGATATGATTGCATTTTACCAAACCATACCACTAGCAAAATGTATGCCAATAAACATTCAAAGGAGACAACGACGAAATTAAAGATCCTTCATCAGTTATTAGCACAACCCACACAAATTTTACAAACATCACAGTGAATAAGCAGATTATAACTTTCGAACAGACATGTAGGGCCAAGAAGTTATCCTCTTTGATACAAAATATCATCTACAGCTAAAAATTATTCTTGTATATTTTAGAGAATCAAAACAAAATTATTCTGAGGGGCAAGAATTGTGGTATAACTAACTGCATTAGATCAAAGGATATGCCTGCAGAATCAACAACTTCAGGAAATTATTTTAAGAAAACTAAAGCAAGAAAACAAGGTAGAACACTATAGAGCATAAAAGCTTGAGTCTAAAGTGTACCATCCTTCTACAAGAAAATTTCAAAGTGAAGCATGACATTAACTCTTCCAGAAAAATTTGCTTTCTCATAGAAAAGGGCACATTGCTAATAGAGATAATGGTAAGGGAGAAGAACCCAAAACAAAGAAGAATATATGTGTAGAAAAAACAATAAATATGTCCTAGTAAAAATAGCCCTTTGGACACTCGCAGTTAGATTTTATTTTTCTTAGTAGCATCTTGTTCTTTCACTAAGTCAGAAATTGAGGGCCTTGGCCCTCAAACCGAAAAGTAGAGATTGTGTATGATCATCTCTGCATCAAACTCGAAAATAATATGTTATGACTATTCATCCCAAGCATTTGGACGACTAAATTGTAAAATTAAATGACAAATTGCTATAGCCTCTTAGCCAATTTTCAGAATTACTGGCATCAAATAAAATCTTATGCAAAAAACTGAGAAAGAGTTCACGAAGTCAAAGGAGCAAATGAACCCAACAATAATAAAAATTGCAGACCCCTTCGCCAGCAATTCTTATAATAAACTATGCGAACAGAAACTAAATAACAAATACGCAGTGAGATGAGAAATATATCAATTTAAGTGAATCAAAATGGAACCTTCGATACTGCTACAGGAACATATACCACCAGGAGAAAATAATAAAATTAGCCACATAAAATTAGGAAGAAAGAGCAGAGCTATCGTACAACACCAGACTTCAGGGCTGATACTTGTGGTCCCTTTGGAGTTCCTCCATAGAGACAAACAGATTTCACGCCACAAGATTCTCCGGCATCACACACAACAACTGATATCTGTAACAAAATATAAAAGTATAAATACTATATCCATCTATCCCAAAGAAGTGACTTTCAATGAACCATACACGCTATTGAGGCGAAGAATGCACCATATGATATAAACTGTATAAAAAAAAGCAAATTGGAGCATAAAGTAAAAAGATAGAGTAACACTAGCAGTGAAACCATAGTCTGCAAAAAGACTGCTAATTTTAAGGTAATTTGCTTTCCTTATAAAAACAATAACTTACTTGATCAGCCAACTCTCTGGTAGGCGCAAGCACAAGACAGAGAGGATTCCTCTTTTTCGATCCCCCTTTGCGTTTACTCAAGACATGCATAATTGCAGGTATCCCGTAGGCCAAAGTCTTGCCTAGTGACAAAAAATCAAATAAAAATTAAAAAAACCACTCACAATAAGAATCAAGAGAAAAAATGGCTGAAACATGCTCAATAATAAAAAAAAAGAACCTGAGCCAGTCTTTGCAATGCCGATAAAATCACGGCCATCCAACAAAAAAGGCCAAGCATGGGCCTGAATGGGGGACGGTTTCTTGAAATCTTTGCAACATTTCAAAACATTATCAGGCAGCTTCGAGTCTGAAAAAGATTTCATCGGGGCATATTTTGCATCTTGCGAATCCTTTCCAGATACTGCGATTTTCTCGTCCTCGGCTGGTTTACCGTCAACTTGTGTAAATTCATTACTTTCTTCTGTTGCTGTTGCTTCTTGTGTTATATTATCTTTCTTTTTCTTCTTTTTTTCTTTCTTAGGTTCTTGTTGTACGTCTTCAAACTTCCTCTTCGAAGTGAGTTCCTCTTGTCCATCAAATTCAGATTCTCTGTGCTTACCGTTTTTCTTCTTCTTATTATTATCAACTTTATCTACTTTAGGAGACTGGGCAATTTGCTCGCCATTAATCGCGGTTTCTTGGAGCTTTTTGGCCATGGCGGCAAAGAGAATCTGAAAAACAGAGGCAAGAAGGGTTTTAGGTTATGAGAAAAGGGTTTCGAAATGGAACAATAGTTCTCAACCTTTTAACTTTTTGAAATTTTGCCGAAGTGGTCACTTATTTTTTTAATTTTCACTACAGATGCCATGATATTTACCACATTACAATTTATTCTTTTTACAAATTCTCGAAACTATATATTTCGTTTTAAAAATAAAGTTGCAGGATACCCGTTTAAAAAATGAATTGGACCAGCCATGATTTTGAAGTTTTCATTTATTTTGTTTTAGATTATTTTATTGATATTGATTTCTTATAGTGTACTTCCACCATCGGTTTTGCACAAATTGTTTTTAACTTATAAGTCATTGTTGAGGAAGAGCATTAGGGGATAATTGTCTAGGGCGTACAACGAAATTGGATAAAAAGTTTTCATCTTTTAATTTATGATGTGTTAAATAACATTACTAAAGTTCAAATTAATTAATATATTTTAAAATATCAAATTAAAGAACTGTAAGTTTAATTACTAATTTTTTGAAGAAAATAATTAGTAATTTATTCAATTTTAAAACTTTTATTATAAAATTTTATAATTGAAAGTTCAAATTATATTCTTTCGACCCCGGACACTTGAGCGGGCTTACTCACATATCATGTTTTTCCGATATTGATTTCAGTTATTGTTTCAACATAGTTATAAATTGCATTCAACTCAATTTTGTTTCGGAAATGAAAAGAATACAAGGTTCTGAACTTAGATTATTTTTAACTGATACTGAATTCTAGCATTGCGTGGCATCTGGAATAGAAACTCATATTGATGAAATGTTATTAATATTAAAATTATATAATATCTTTTAAAATAGTAACCACATTGGATTGTCTATTTCTTTCAAAAATATATAATTAGATAATAAAAAATTCAATTACAAACTAAATAAAACGTTTCAATATTAAATATTAAAATATTAATTAATTCGTTGAATGGATTATTCATTTTTTTTTAATTTTTCGTACATCTAAATAATGCATGCTTTGATTGCTTTCCATGAAAAAAAGCTTTATTTGCAATTTAAGTTCTGAATCCCTCATTATGCAATTACAAAACAAATCCAACCGACGAATTAGGTGGAGGGGCAGAATCGAAATATAAAAATTCCAAAAGGGAATCCCGCGTGACACACAAGCGTAACAGATAAAATGAAGAATCCGCACTATCAAAAGCACCGATAAAGTTAAAAACGTACAGCAGGATTATACTCTCAACCTGCAACTACTCTGCGTTTAATTCGTCATATTTGGCGCATAACTAAGGGATCCAGACGCCATGAGTCGGTTCCACAACGATCCTAACCCATTCGATGAAGAAGAGGTCAATCCTTTCTCGGTAATTTCTCTTCCTTCTTTCACTCTTCTAGATCTGCTGGTTTTTAGCTCCTTTTTCGTTATGGATTTTCATTTTTTTGTTTTTGATTTGGATCTGGACGCGATTTTGCTTAATTTACGTTTGTTTTTTAATTTATTTTTCTTAAATGGTGATGACATTTAGTAATATTGTTGAGGTTGTATATTAATCATCTAGATGTTATTTGATATCTTCGTGGAGATGATTTAAATGCTTGAATCTAGGATTTTGAAGAGGATTTACTAATTGAAGTAGCACAGTCTTCGTTACTTACTGCCTCTGCTTGTGCAATTATTTGCAATTCCACATTCAGTATTAAGGTCCCGTTATTAATACTGACAAATGGTTTGCTCTTTTCTGATCTTCTAGGTTTGGATAACTAGGTACTAGACAATTCTCAGAATGGAATTAATGCTATTTCAGTGATTGCAAATGGTTTTTTCTTTGTAAAACCGTAGTAGTCAAGGTGCTGAGGCGCACTCAAGGCGCAAGGCCGCACCTGGGCTTTTTAGCCGCCTTGGGGCACTGAAGGCGCAAAAAATTTGCCTAAAACCCTTAAAGGTGCAAGGCCGCGCCCGAGAGCCTAGGCGCGCCTTTGACTACTATGGGTAAAACTCCTCAAGTTTTGTGGGATAAGTTTTAAACATCATTGATTGTGATAATGAAGTGAGATTTGGCTTTGATGGAGCAAGTGAATTCAATTTTCGTACTGCCAAGAGTTGGCAGTACAGTTTTATTGTTTCTAAAATAATTATATATGTTTTGTCATTTGGAATCATTTCAGTCTGAAGATCATAAAAGTATTTATTCTGTTGGGTCTACCCATCCCCATTACATGATAAATAGAGTCAATTGGACATAAACAAGGAGTGGACTCATCTCCATTTCAATGTAATTGAAACAAACCTTTTGGAGTTAGATGCTTGGGGTGTTGAATCTTCTATTGGTAAATGTTCCTTGCGAATTGAAAAAAGAAAAAAAAAGCTTTTGAAATTATGTAGGTACCCATTTTTTTATTTCTTGAATCCTGTGAACGGATTGTATAGATGGATGCGGCAAAAAGTGATATTTTCAGTGATTTAGTTGGATGGTCATACACCTTAATGCTGAATACTTTATAATCAATCTAGGTCTTGTTAATTCATAGTTACACTGGCATTTTTGGACTCAAGTGTGCGTGAATGTGCAAATTACCAGGCTTGAATTGTTCTAGTATGTATATAGAATTTGGTAAATTAGCAATCTCTTACGAACTGTCAAGCTATGTTGTCTTCTTATAACTTGGTTAGAGTATTCATGTAGTTGTGTCATGTGTCAAATCATTCTTGAACAAATATCTTATGTGCTGTTTTTTTATATATGGTGCCTCTCACTGGGACCCGATGCAGAATGGTGGTACGGTTCCTGCAGCAAAGACACGTGAACCTGCTGGGTATGGGCACAATGATGCAACAGTGGACATTCCCCTCGACACATTGAATGTAATTAAGTTCTGTTTCCTCCTTCTCTCACTATATGCGAATTTACCTGTGTGAGGTTCTGAACGTGATTCTTTTTCTGGAATAATACAGGATCCAAAGAAGAAGGAGAAAGATCTTGCATCTTGGGAAGCTGATCTCAAAAGGAGGGAAAAGGTATTGAGTCTGTCATATTTTATCATGTCAAATTATATTTTTTCATCATTAATCTTATGCTTGAATTCTCTTCTATTTTGAGTGTTGCATGTATTTATTGTTGCATTGAAGAATATATCATTGTAAATCTGTTGTTGAAGATTCACTCTGTTGCCTAACAGGAAATCAAAAGAAGAGAAGATGCTGTAACACAAGGCAAGCAATGACATTACACCTTTCAAATATTCTGTTTGTGGAATCATCTAAATCAAAATTGTGGAAGATTAATTGTTAGTTTATTAATGACGTTGTATATCAGCTGGTGTACCTGTAGACGATAAAAACTGGCCTCCATTCTTCCCCATCATTCATCATGATATAGCAAATGAGATACCTATTCATGCTCAACGTCTCCAGTATTTGGCTTTTGCAAGTTGGCTAGGTAAAAGATTGTTGATTTTCCTACTTCAGATTTTTTTGTGCTTTATGCTGAGATTATAAAAAATACTATTTTCTCTCATGCAATTAGCAATTTGTCGTGTCAATTTACTAATTTAGATGCTTATTATGCATATTGGTTTATGACCTAAAAACTTTTGTGCTGTTCTTTGTACACTCCCAAACTACTGTCTATAAAGTTCATTTAACAACCTATGATACCCTGACCCTTTGAAATGGTGGCCGCACCTGTGTCGACACTGACAAAATGTCGAATCTGGCAATGAGTACGACGACATGGCACTGATGGCAGAAGCCTGCATGTGCAGGGACGACGGTTTACAGGTTGAAGAAGAAGAGAGGGAGTAAAATGGGCTGAATGTTTGTTTATTCCCGTACTATTAAATGCATGCATACGACTCTCCTTATTAAGAGAAAAGACTTTTCATATTCTATTGACTTACATAATTAAGTAAGAGAAAATATTAATAGGCTTAAATTATTAATTAATAATAATCATTCAATTTTCTCGATTTCCTGTTCCAAAAACAGATTTTCCATACTGATATCATCATCGATTTTTTCTAAAACAGATTTTTCTTATTCCTCTCTTTTTTCCGAATTAGTAAATGATAGAAGTCTTTTTTTATCAGTTATATTTGTTCACTTATTAATCACACTTAAAAAAAATATAACTATATGTATGTATGTGTGTGTGTGTGTATCTGCTTGTATAAATACCGTGTCCCCGCACCCGTGTCCAAATTTAGGACAGTGTCCGCGTGTCCAAAATTTTTGAACTTCCCGTACTAGACTCTCGGATTTGTACGTACCGTCGGATACTCGTAAACGAGTCCATTTGACATAGCTAACAACAGCGGGAGATGGAAAAGGAAGATGGAAGCAGACGTACCTTAATGTTCAACAACAAACATTCACACATTTTTTTTATTTAAGTTATTTTTGTTATAGGATATCATTATTTATTTACCATATTTTCAATTCTTTCTTTTAAAGAGGTGGAATTGTTCTTTCTACAAATTGTTTCCTTAGACGTTGGTTTATCACTTCTGTGTGAAATGGAGAGGGGGTTTGGAAGATTCTAGTGACTCTTATGATGGCGGTGATGCTAAACATTGCTATTCAGAACGGTACTATGGTGGTTGCTAGGTCATGGTTGTTTGAGCCCAAGTATCTGAGATTCCTTACATTTGAGCCTTGGCAAAGGGGTCAAATTGGCCCTCTTGATATTCTTGATGCATGGACCAGCACCATTGTATCCATGCTTTAGGAATTAGGAGATCTCTACATCTTCCAAGGATCGCAAACTGCCCAAATCCCATTTAACAGATAAAGCACAAGAGAGTTGTAAGCTCCCTTTCCGGTTGTGGTGTGGGAATATTGTTGATCTTTGCTAATCCATTCTCATTTTGAGCAAAACAGACTAACTCGTTATTTTCAGTTAGCAAGAGACTGTTAAGTAAATAAGAAGACAGACTAACTCATGAATTTCAGTTAGCTAGATTGGAGTGTCTTGAGCAATTTCAGTTATCGGGTTATTTCATGTAGCTAGTATGACAGATGCTATTACTTTTTCAGTTATACTCTTATCTGATTAAATGTAATGAAATTCTTATTTGTTACGCTGGTTTTCCGTAGTATTACTGGAAACTGGAAAGATAAATTATATTTCATCGTATCTTTTTAACTGATATTTAATCTTACAAGTTGATTTTAGGAAATACTTTGATTATTTTGGTTCGTTTAATGCAGGCATAGTTCTTTGTCTCTCTTTTAATGTCATTGCTATTCTGGTCAATTGGATCAGGGGTGGTGGTAAGCACTTAATAAATTGCATTTTCCAATATAAGTGAATTTTGTTTCTCAGGAGCAATTTAAATAATTGACTGGTTCATGGTATTCAGGTGTCAAAATTTTTTTGCTAGCATCAATTTATGCTCTTTCTGGAATACCTATGTCTTACATTTTATGGTACCGGCCTCTTTATCGTGCAATGAGGTAAGCAATGTATTCATTTTTATTTTAACATAAAGTGGTAACATACTATGTGCAATGGTTTCTAAACAATACACAGATCTAAGAGGATGTTGTTAGGTTATAGGTGGCAAAGATATGTTAATTCCACATTATGAATTCCTTTTGTTCTTAATATCTGTTAAAAACAACTTCCTATCCAGTAGAATTGGTTATATCATTACTGTCTTGGCATTTTCAGCGAACCTTTTTTGTACACTTGTTCTTTGGTTACAAAGTTGGGAAATTTAATAAGCATTATTGACAACTATTATCAATGATTATAGATTTTGACATATTAATATTAGGTGTGTATGTAAATTAATTCTCGGTCAATTTTAAATGTTGCAGGACGGATAGTGCATTGAAGTTTGGCTGGTTTTTCATGTTTTACCTGGTGAGTTTCAGCTATCACCGCACTGGTTAATGGATCACCTCTGTAACCACTGGATATTTTTACTCACAACTGAATGAATTTTGTCTGTTACAGCTTCACATAGGGTTCTGTATATTTGCTGCTATTGCTCCTCCAATTGTTTTCCATGGGAAATCCTTGACGTAAGTTTCATGTTTTACAGATTTAAATCACACCCTGAAGTTAGGACAATTTGTGGAAGTTAATTTATATTGCCGAAACTAACTTTTTCACATTGAAAATTTGCAGGGGCATCCTTCCAGCAGTTGATGTCATTTCTGATAATCTGTTGGTTGGGGTAAGTTGGATTATCTTGGCACATTCACGTTCCTTTTAATATTTCACTAGCATTACGTGTACAAGAGATACGCTCCTTTCAATTAAAGTTTCTGGAACTACACTTTTCTTCTAATAATGCTTTTTCATAGAGGTTTTACTTCTTGATCGAGTTGAAGTTGAAGCATTTGGTTTCTGTTGGTATTTGGATGGAACAGCTGATGTTTTTCATATTACTCTAAGTCTTCAATGTTCGTCACAGTTTAATAGTATGTGGGTTTAGTAATGATTATGTGCATTCTAACATGCTAACTCTCAAGTCAGCTAACCTACTTCCTGCCCTGGTTGCTACCTTTCTGGGAGATGTCTAAGTATTAAAATAGTTGACAGGGGATTGATACTTAGTTCATTAGTGAACTAAAATTTTTGTTTATAATTTAACTATGCCTTGCCGTGTTAACTAGTTTGATGCGTTTGTGGCTGATTATGATAGGTTATGCCAAATTGACATCCTTATGTTGGAATTTGGAATGTTTTGATATAGTGTGCTTCTTTAATAGTATGAAAAATAACCTTGTTTGAGAATCTCAATGCATGGAGGTACTTAGTGGTGCTGTTGTATTTACTCTTTTGGTTTTGGGGTTTAATTAAATTTTCTTTTGCAACTTGTCGAGTTAAATAATATTGTGATTTCGTTTATGCAGATATTCTACCTGGTGGGCTTTGGCTTGTTTTGTTTAGAGTCTCTTCTAAGTTTGTGGGTTCTTCAGGTTAGTTTTGAAATTAAATTCATAACTATAATTATCTTGACTGGAGGCGTTTCAGTTCATGGTTTTTAGCAGCTATTATTATGCAACACAATTATGAATGCATACTAGTCTAGTCTTATGTTGACAAAATGATTGACTTTGCGCTACTTTTGTGCAGAAAATTTACTTATATTTCAGGGGGAACAAATGAGAATATACACAAGCAGTGATTGTTATTTCAGGTTTTAGGTATTGCGGCGTCTGAGTGGTTTAGTATATAGTTTTGCTGTAATTCCTTGGAGTGACGATTGTTGGAACGTATAGAGTAGAGAGCGTGCTTTATTGTATTTTAGGAATTCAATCTATTATACCTTCAGAAAATGCCCCTTTCATTTTTTCCCTATATAATTTGTTCTTATCTTGGAATATACATTCTTTTGCTAAGTGATCGGCTGGTGGAGTCCTTGTGGTATGTAGAGTTGCATGGTTCAATCTTTTGTACGTGGGGAATATTTGGATTCATATTGCAGTTAAATGGTTTCACAAATTTGCTGGTCGTTTTTATTCAATATATGTACATTTGAAATTTGTGTTAAGTTCTAAATAGCAAGTACAATGGGCTAGCCCTAAAACCCCTCATCTTAAACTATCCACTACCTGAAATGCCACGTGGAAAACAAATATCCAACCATACCTCTGCCTATCACAAACGCCATCACCTCATCAACAATTTCCTCTTTTTATATATTTATTAATATTACCAATTTATAACCCCTTGTTATATCCTTTTTACTTCCTATGAAAGTAACCCCAAAGACAATAATACCTAACATACGAACAATGATACCCTATAGCTTCACCTTTAGACAAGAAGAAGGTGATTTTCATTTGTTGCTTTTTAACTTATTGCTTATAATTTTTGACTTAGATGCAAGTGAAATGTTTTTCAAAGCTATTGCATAAGTAGTTTATAATTAATTCGATTGTTTATGTAAAATAAGTCATAAGTTGTAAAAACATGTAAGCGGAGACTTTTTTCGTGCAAAATGTGAATGTATAATTATTTTATACATATTTATCCATCCTTGTTACTTGTAAAATTCAAGATGTAGGCTAATAAAAATATTTCCGTAAGGATTTATTTAAATTATAAACTTGTTCAAATACACATCACTCTTCATGCTCACTTTTTTTGCTTTCCCTTACAAATTGCCTAATGTTATCTTTTTCTCCAGCCTCTTATTTTCCCAATATTCACATATTTATTATCAATGAAACTTTAAAAAAAAAAGAAAGAAAATGCTTAATTAACTGATCTTCATGTTGTTATTATCATCATCATTATTTGTTATTATTCTATCTTTCCACTCATCCTCATTCTTCTTCACGTTTAGACAAGAAGTTGTTTTTCATCTGTGTTGCTTTTTAGCATATTACTTATGATTTTTTTGACTCGGTAGCGAGCGAAATGTTCTTGAAAGCTAGTTTATAAGCGGTTTATAATTTATGAAAATTGTTTTGGTAAAATAACTTATAAACGGTGTTTTAAAAGGCATCGTCTATACGGAGTTGTTTGTAATACCGTCATAATTTTATTTAATCGGGGACGGTACAAGACGGTCCAAGGTGGCCAAAACATAGAGTGTTGCCAAAATTCAGATTAGTGTTGTCAAATCTCAGAAAAAGGTTTTAATTGAATTTTTAACTTTTATTATATAAAAATTCATGCAGTTAAATTTGTTATTCTAATTCATAAATAATTATAATCAACATAATCCCCATCTAGATCCCAATTAATCTCTGCGTGGACCCTTGAAGGTTCTAACCGCTCGATTTGCACCTTTTAAAACACTGCTTATAAGTTGTAAAAACACGTGTGAAGCAGAGATTTTTAATGTAAAACTAAATGATGTATAATTGTATTTTTCTTAATTGATCAAACCTTATACTTATAGAATTCAAATTATAGGCCAGTAAAAATAATTCGGTAAAAATGTGTATAAATTAAAAAGTGCTTATAAACTAGTTCGAAATTTACAAAAAGAAAAGAAAATGCTGAATTAATTTATCCTTGTATTATTAATTTATTATCATCATCGTTTATTATTATTCTCTCTTTCCACTCTCCCTTTTTAAACAAAAACCAAAAAATGGCAATCTGCTCAATCTACACAGCCCAATCTCTGAACTCAAAATGCTCAATCTACACACCAGGTAAAACCCAATTGAGATTTCTAAACCATAAACACATGCAGTACATTACAGAAGCAGAAGGAGCAACATCAGCAAAAA
>CATIWQ010075635.1:0-43443 GCA_949673415.1 Euphorbia schlechtendalii | reverse complement strand
CCTTTTTTCAGTGGTTGCATTTTATGCTCCATACCACTCTCTCATTTTTTTTCTTTTAAGCATATGTTTTTGAAGTACTTTGTACTTTGCACCCATTTTTCGTGCTATGCTTTCTTTTCTTTTTTTCACTCAATGAATGGTTACAATTTCTGCTCTGTACCATTCCTCACTTTTGGCATAACTCATTAGTTATCCTCTTTCTTTTTTACCCTCATCCTTTATTGATCAATTTCAAAGTATTATTGCTATAGTTTCCCAACACTTTAAACACACTCAATACTTATAGGACTTATTCAAGATTTGCATATAAAACCCATAGTAAGAATACTATTAGATATTACTCCACTTAAACTTTTCAGAAGCATTAAACTAAAACTATATAACTTATACTAATTCATGTTACATTGATATATATATCGAAACTTACTTGGAATGTTGCTCTTGAATGTTACTTAACACTCATCCTTGCCAAATGCTAAATGTTGTGCTAATAACGCCCAATTTCAACATGCTCTCAAAATTTACACTAACATCAAACTTGTAATACCTAACACTCACAATAACCTTGGACAAATGTTAGTAAAGTATAAGAATAGATAGTGGATAAATAACACAAAAATCAACAAAAATTTTCAAATTCTTCGATTATTTTATTTTATTTTTTTGGATTTAACCAGATTTTTACAAATGCCCTTCGACACTTAAAGAATACAATGTCCTCATTGTGCGACATTTAATAAAAATCAAAAACTAAAGCTAAAGCTAGTGTAAATATAGAATTGAAAAAAGAGAAAGTAAAGTAAAGAATAAACCCATTCTATTGTGAAGGAGAATCCGGGGGACTAGGAGTGAATTGACAATTTTGTTTTCTAAAGAATGAAAGTAATTTTCGGAGCATCGATTTATTACTTTTCTTTAGAATCTTCATGTCTTTCTTCAAAACTCCAACTTCTGCTTGGCAATTATCCAATTTAATTTGCATGCTCACCTTCCAATCTTTCGGAGCTTCTTCGTCTTCTTCTTCATCTTCTTCTATGTTCATTGGAGCTTTTCCTTTGCGATGGTTAATGGTTGGATTTGATGGTCCAATGGAAGAATCTTCTTAACTCAAGTTAAGTTTCTTGGTGCGGTTGGAGTAGGAGTAGAAAGAATAAACACCATCAAGTTCTTGAAGTAGTCCAGTGTTTTACAAATAATTCCCATCCATGTAGTGAAAATACTCACCCAGTTGTTAGACATAGGGGAGTTCACCTCTTGCACCTAAGATGATAGCGGTTATAATTTCTCCCGCTCCAATCTTGCTTCTCATACTTGTTGAGTTCTTCTTTATCATATCCCATATGATATCCACAAATTCCACTTTTTGTTTCATCATAGCATAAGAAAGAACAAACAAGTTTTTCTTTTGGACCTTTGTATTCTCTACTCGAAAAAATACCAAAGTGGAAAGGTATTTATGGAGAAGAAGAATGCATTCATCCTTAATAAATTTATTAGGAGAGTTTTTGGGATCGAAGACTCTCTTACCCGATAATTCTGCCCAAACTCGATTTGGTTGAAAAGAATCCATCATGCTTGATTAATTGATAATCTTGAAACTAAACCAATCACCCATCATCTCTCTTGTGACGGTGTATTGTTGTCCTTGATTACAAAATTGAATCGCCCTCTTCCTTGAATCTTCAAAGCTGAATGTCACTAGACATTCAAGAATCCAATCTCGATTTTGCGAAAAACGGAAATTCACAAATCATGTAAGACCAAGAGTTGATAAGTATATCTCCATCTCTTCATGGAGATTCAAAGTTTGTAAGAAGACCAAATTTAGGAATATCACCCCGGTGATATCCAAGTTGTTGAGCTTCTAAAGTCATTTGCCTTCTTCTCTTGTCCTTAAAGGGAAAGGACAATCAAATTCTTCTTGAATTGATTGGGCTCCTCTTCTATTTGCTTCTCTCTTTACATGAGTCATTTTGGTTTATGAAGAAAAGGTTTGAAAAGGTTTTGAATGTAGAAGGTGGAAGATGAAGAATTTCAGAATTTTGTAAACTTTTTAAAAGGATGTGGTGGGTAGGGTTCAACTTGGACCTATTTGTAGAGGTTTAAGGGGTCTCTAATTGGTCATAATTGATAACATAGCCGTTTATGCTAAAAACTAGCCATTAGTGGCAACTACGGACATCTGTCGGGTGTCTGATTATGATTTGTAACGGTTATAATTTGCCAGTGTCACGATCGTGAAGGCTAGTCGCGATTGTGACTTTCTTCACGATAGAAACAAAATGTTTTGATATCCAATATTCATGAGCGCGAATTATGTCATGGTCGTGATCTTCTTTATTCTTCAAATTTCTTCAATTTTTAGACTTGCACCTATAAAAACTTAGAAATAAAAACACAAACAAACTCTGATAAATACAAAAGATAAATATTTACTATTATACCTTGATTTTTCATGGTGAAGATAGCAACTGAACATCAACATCTTGTTGTTAAATTTTATTTTCTAGATAAAGTTTGCATCGTTGACCGTTGGCTCGAAATATTTCTCCATTTTTAGATCTTAATTCAAAGCTCCAATATTAAACACTTGAATAACTTCATAGGGTCCTTTCCAACGAGAATTGAGTTTTCCAGGGAATAAACGTAGCTTGGAATTATATAATTGAACTCTATCCCCGACTTTAAACTTCTTTTCATGTATTTTTGCATCGTACCATTGTTTTATTTTCTCTTTTGTAGATCTTTGCATTTTCATATGATGACAAACGTAGTTCTTCTAACGTATTTAAATCCAACTTTCTTCTATCATCAACTTTGTGTAAATCCATATTTAAATTCTTCAAAGCCCATAAAGCCTTATGCTATAATTCTACTAGTAAATGACAAGCCTTTCCGTAAACCAACTTATAGGGAGTCATACCAATAGGTGTCTTAAAAGCTATTCTGTAAGACCATAATGCATCATTTAACTTAGTAGACCAATCCTTCCTAGAATTTGAGACAGCCTTTTCAAGAATCCACTTTATTTCTCGATTAGAAACTTCTACTTGACCACTAGTCTGAGCGTGATATGGGGTAGCAATCATGCGATTAACTCCATACTTTTACATCAAGCTTTCAAAAGTCTTATTGATGAAATGTGAAGCTCCATCACTAATAATGGTCCTAGGAACTCCAAATCTACTAAAAAATTGCTTAAGAAACTTTGCAACTACTCTAGCATCATTCTTACCATATGCGTTAGCCTCAACCCACTTTGAAACATAATCAACTGCATCCATAATGTAATTATTACCGTTGGATGTAGGAAACGATTCGATGAAATCTATACCACAATCATCAAAAAGCTCTACTTCTAAGATGTATTTCAATGGCATCTCATCTCTTCGACTTATATTTCTTGTTCTTTGACAATTATCACAATTCTGAACAAAATCTTTAGCATCCTTGAATAATGTTGGCTAATAAAATCCACTCTCTAAGACTTTAGCAGCAGTTTTTGCTGGTCCTAAATGTCCTCCAAAAATGCTATCATGGCAATGACTTAAAATTGATGAAAAGTTAGTATCATCTACACATCTACGAATAATACTGTCGGTACATACCTTAAATAAATAAGGATCATCCCGCATGAATGATCTAATATCTTTAAGAAATTTCTTCTTACCATTAGTATCTAAATTAGTAATTTGCATAATCAGCATACTATCACAATATGTTTAACAAACATTAGATTTTCATTTGGAAGAATTCATTAATATCACCAGTTTCAACTTTAGGTCCCTTATCATCTTCAAGACAAGATAAGTGATCAACTATGGTATTCTCACTTCCTTTTTTATCCCTTATTTCTAAGTTAAATTCTTGTAACAGAAGGATCCATCTAATTAATCTAGGTTTGGCATCTTTCTTAGCAAACAGATATCTTAAAGCAGCATGATCAGTGTAGACTATTACTTTAGACCCTATCAAATATGACCTAAACTTGTCACATGCATATACAACTGCTAACATCTCTTTTTCAGTGGTGGCGTAATTGCATTGTGCAGAGGACTAAGTTGACTTGCATAATATATTGCATGCAAATTCTTTTTATACCTCTGACCTAGAACACAACCAACAGCAACATCACTAGCATCACACGTCAATACAAATGGTAGAGACCAATTTGGTTTGACTATAATGGGAGCTGAAACTAATGCTTGTTTTAAAGTTTTGAAAGCTTTTAAACAGTCATAAGAGAATTCGAACTTCACATCTTTAACTAACAAATAAGTTAAGGGTTTAGCTATAACCGAAAAATCTTTAATAAACCTTCTCTAAAATCCTGCATGGCCTAGAAATGATCTTATTCCCTTAGCATTAATGGGAGGAGGTAATTTCTCTATGATTTCGATTTTTGCTATATCTACGTGAATTCCTTTCTTGTCTATCTTATAACCTAATACTATACCTTCATTAACCATAAAATGACATTTCTCCCAATTCAATATCAAATTAGTTTCTTCACATCTAGCAAGTACTTTATCTAAATTTTCTAGACATATCTCAAAAAAATCTCCATATACTAAGAAATCATCCATGAAAACTTCCATAATATCCTCCACATACTAAAAATAGCTTAAACATACCTTTGAAAGGTAGCCGGAACATTACATAAACCAAAAGGCATTCTTCTATAAGAAAATGTACCAAATGGACATGTAAAAGTGATTTTGTCCTTGTCATCTGGCCTAATATGAATTTGAAAATATCCAGGGAATCCATCTAGAAAACAGTTAAATGCATGACCTGATATCCCTTCTAGCATTTGATCTATAAATGGTAAAGGAAAATGGTCTTTCCTAGTGGTTGCATTTAATTATATGTAGTCTATGAAAACTCTCCCTCCAGTTGTTGTCCAAGTTCAAACTAAGTTACCTTTTTCATTCTAAACTACAGTAATACCTCCTTTTTTCAGAACACATTGAACAGGGCTAACCTATTTACTGTCTGAAATTTGATAGATAATTCTTACATCTATCAACTTAATTATTTCATTTTTAACAACTTCATTCATGTGAGGATTTAATCTTCTCTTCCTTTCTATTCTAGGTTTACTTTCATTTTCCAAATTTTTGGAATGCATCACTATATTAGGGCTAATCCCTCTAATATTGGAAATTTTCCATCCAATACTCCTTATTCTACCCTTTATTGTCTTCAATAATGCTTCTTTCTGCAAACTAGATAACTTACTAGAAATGATAACTTGTAGGGTATAGTTGCTTCCTAAAAATGAACAGGCAATTGCTTCAATTCTACTAAGGTTGGTTTATCTATAAAACGTGGTATGGGATCATCTTCTCTAACTAATTTTTCGATTTCAAAGGAAAATTCTAAATTTTCAAGGGATTCTGATCTTGATTCTTCAAGAGATGTAACATGACATATTTCATCTATGCATGTATCAATTAAGTTATTAATCATGTAATCACCACAAAACTTATCCCAATGTATATTAGCAAACATTTTGACTATAAACAAAATAACATAACAAGCAGATAAACATATAATTAAAATAACAGTAAAATAAAAATAAAAATGTACCGTAATCTCCAGTCATAAATCTCTAGAATGCACTTGCATTCCCCGGCAACGGTGCCAAAAACTTGTTTGCAAGGTTTCAACTTTAATAACTCCTAGGATTTTTTATTTAATAATGAAGCCAAAAACCTTGTCTCCCACTTTCCTGCCAATAAGATGTAAGTTCAAAATACGAATAGGTGTTGTCAGTACTGCTTATCTAAATAGAAAAATTGTGACAACTACAAGTATACAGTTATGATGTAGTTTTAAAAGATATTGATCCCACAAGGAAGGACTAAATCTAAAGATCAACAAGAAAAATGGAATAAAGAAAATAAAATATTTTTGGATTTTAGTTGGGAGGATTAGAATGAAGAATGGATAGATATATGTATGGAAGACTAGAGATTCTAAATATGTAGAGTTTTGCTACAAAATAAGTATAGCAAAGAAAACATGCAAGTTCAACAAAGTTATTACATTCACTAGACTAATTTAACATAATCAGTTCTAGACACTCAGATGTTCAATGATTCACCACAGAGCAACACATGAAATGACTTTTCTAAATCTAGTGCAAACAAATTAAGAAGATTATATAAACCTAGATAATAACATTACTATGCTTAGTACGGGTTGCTCTCACATAGCCACATTTAGCAAGTTACCATTCCAAAAATGTTGGCTTACTAAACAGTGTTAAAATTACAGATCCGGTGATTATACACAATCTCGTTAACCTCAAAACTAATTTTAATGTTAACTCAAAGACATATAACTTGATTAATATAAAAGACTCAACACGAATACACATTGTGACACATATACATATCATAAACTTAAAAATAAAAAGTATAAGTAGAAAGCAAAGAAAAGTTGTAAGGTATGCAAGTGAAAGCCAAAGTTGATCAAACCGTATCCACTCTTTAATGGGATTCGTCAATTCCGCAATTCCTGCTTCTGCTTTGAATTCGATCTCGGCCTGTATAGAACCTCCGCTAGGATGCTATTCTTTGTGAATATCGAACAAATGAATGTTGAAGAATGAAAACTTTTATTAATAATTGATTTGCAAGTACATAGATACAACAATCGCTCGAATATGTAGTGAAATCTAGTGATCGAAACAAGGATTCAAATCACTTAAACATTTTCTCGCTAACACATAAGAACATAGCGAAAACTAAATAATTTCATTCTCTATCTATGCACACACTATATCTCTTACTTTTCTAATTCCAATGCCACACCATGCACGAAATTTGTAAGGTTTAGAGCCGTATTTATAGAGTTTGAAGGGTTGCGTCTATCCAAACGAAGAGTTGTGTCCATTGGTGAAAGATTGCATCACTTCATCGTGATTGGTTGAGAAGCTTTAATCTTATCCATAATGGATAGGCATCTATTCATGATTGGTTGACTTCTGATAAGTGTCTTTTCATTGGTATTTGATGGCGGTTGATCATTCTTATCTAGCGGTTGGTAGTTAAGAAGATTTGACCAAAAAACTGTCCTAGTCGCGACCACGATATACAAGTTATGACCGTGAATCTTTGTTTGACAATTTTCCGCTTCTGAAGTGTATTAATTCACGACCGCGAATTGTTAACATGACCGTGAATTGTGTTTTTCTTCAAAATTGTTCTTGTAACTTCACTGATCTTTGACAGCTTCGATCCTAAGCCAAATCTTTAAGTTGCACGCATCTTTTAACACCTTTTTCACTCTTTTAACATAGAATTCCACTTTAGATCATTTTACTCCCAAGATTTACCTACTATCTGCATTTGCACCACAAACAACTGCATACCACTTGAAATCTTTTATATGAAGTATAAAAATAACTTAAATTATAGTGTTTAGTGTGTAAAATTATATTGATAATAAGTGTAATTATACACTTATTAGTTCCCACAACTCTTCGATTAGAATCATCATAAACTTGGATGACAGTGTCCAACTTCTCCAACATATCCTCACTCAAACCTAGGTGAGGTAACACTTTAAGTGGGAATAAGTTGAGAGTGGATCCGTAATCTACCATGATACAAGGGATTGACCTATAAAAGATGTTACTATGATTCTGGCCTCCAGTGGAAGGTCTGACCAATAAAACATAATTTTCGCATTCTTCTTTACAGGTAACCCTTCCCCAATGGCTGAGCACATCTCAATTACCGATGTAGTCAGCGTATCTTCCATTTCCATTATCTTTTGCACTAGGCCTCGATGGTGTGCCTCGAAAAAGTGTAGTAGTTGCAAAATGCTATACTTTGACTAGGTGTTCTTAAGTTTATTTACCAGGGGATCAACCTCCAACTAATCTTCATTGACTACCAGAGGTAAAGGTGGGTTCATATGATCTATTGTGGTTTTTTCAATTGATGAGTTACCTAGCTGAATAGGGTTGTTTTTTATAACCCCCCCACTATGAGTTAATCTCAACACTCCATTTTCTATCACCCTTATTTCAAAGGGAGTTTGTCATGGGTATTGTGCATCATCCCTTCTCCTCTTGATGCTTTTGAGCTGATATGCATTCGAGTTTATAGGCTTCTTATCGTATACACTCTCTTCTCCTTCTAAAGACCTAGCATCATCTTTCTCTCCACTCCTTAAAGATTTCAAAACATAGGCATCCAAGTCTATTGGCTTATCATGTACCTTCATCACTTCTTCCATATCCTCATTCGCATCATCTATAGTATATACTGAATCAAATAAATTATAGTCATTTGCTGCGTTCTCTCCATGCATAAGGATTGACCCAACCGAATTCACTCTTATAGCAGACTAGGTAAGCATTTCAAGTACCTAATTGGAAGGGATCCTAGATCCTATAACCAATATTCAGTGCTTCATGTCCCTAAGGTTCCATTCCAAGTTGATCCCCACCTCAATGGGCAATTGCACAACATTTGGCCCCCTATGTCAAATGAGCTAGCTTCTTCTCTCTACTACCGCCATAAATAGATTCAAAGCCCTCCATTCATCAATAACCATAACCCGCTCACCATGACCAGCCCCCGCTACCATATCCAACACCCAACTCGATGGCAGTCCCAATTCTATAGCATAAATTAGGACTTCGATCCCCTAAGCTAACCGATTTAACTTTCTTTCCTCTTCAAGAATCATCTTAAAACTCATAATTATTAATTTAACAAAACACTCGCTATAAAATCGGTGAGTCCCCTCTATTGTCATACTTATCATAGTAACCTCATCAGGCTTCCTCCTCATTATAACTTGGATTTCCATCCACCTTCACAAATACTCCTTAAATCTTTCACCCTCATTCTATTTACAAGATATGAGTTCTTGAATCCCTCTCTCTAGCCTTTCTAAAAATAGATAATGCTCCTTAAAAGCTTTTAAGATCCACTCCCAATTATCCTTTAGTAATCTCCATGGGAGAGAGAACCATTCCGATGTCATTCTTGATAGTGAACAAGGAAATAACTTAGACAACACATCATAAGAAAAAACTTTAGCTCATAACAAAGCTTCAACCTTTTGGACATGGAAAGATGGTGTGTCTTCACCATTAGAAATGGGCAACCTATGTAGATTAAAATCTAGATCCTTACACTAAAAGGATCCTTCAAACCCAAAGATCTAGCTCCCTCCTCTAGGGCAACCATTACATGCTTTACATCCATTCCTACCTCAATTACCATCATAAACTCTTCGATCAATTCTTCCACACAATACAACCCTTATCATTCCTCCAGCCTTGAGTCTATCATCAAAATGTGGCAATGAGTTGTTTTTTGTACTAGGCTTTAATTTTTGGCTTTTCAGTACCCCATCCTTCACTAACTTTTGGATAGCCTTCAGTAATTAAGTCTTTACAATTATTGCTACGATGGCCTACCGTAATATAATAATTACAAAATTTTACTTTTCTATGCAGCTAAGGGTTAACCAAGTCTTCAAACTATCAAGCTGCTTTAACTCACGAAGCTTGGTGAAGAGGAAAGCCCAAGTTAGCTTCATACAGGGCCATATCCCATGATAGTCCTCCTTAGAAAACTTTACTGCCGCTACGAGCTCAGATTTGATCAATTGTATGACTTGTTGCTTTCCCTTGGCTTATGAAGAGTTGAAGGATGAAGATCTTGAGTCATTTTTCTTGAACCACATTTTAATTGCAGGTTGCCCCATTGGCCTCTCTAGGGATTCAATCCATTCAACCCATTCAATCTCAAATACCTTATTGTAGGAAGAGAAAGTATATGCTCCCAATCTCTTCCTGTAAGTTAGCAAGGCACTGGCTAACAACTTCCCAATCATCTCGGGTATGCTGAGATGATCCTTTAACAAGACTTAAGTAGCCATCCACCTATTGAAATATGGCTTGAACATTTCTCCCGGCTTCAGCCTCACTACTTCCAAGTTTTGCACAGTGGTCTTCATTTGTGAATTGAAGCCATATTGCTCCACCAAGGCTGCTAACAAGCACTCCCAGTTGTGAGATACCTTTCTTGGTAAATTGTTGTACCAATAGTTTGCAGGGGTCAGTGAGATAATAAACATATTCGCTTAAATCTTATTGCTCACTTTGAGAGCTCTCAATACCATCTCAAAATTTGTTAGGTGGGCCTGGGTATCTTCATCTCCATTGAATTTTACCAATCATAGCATAACAAAATTCTCCAAAAACCAATCATCACTGTGCATAGCTGGTGGTGCAATATAATAGTTGGGTGGAAGGTCAGAGTACTAATTAGCATGTATGGCCACATATTGCCGCCATAACTTCTCATGCTCAGTTATTGATATGATGAATGGTCTGCCTCGGGCATGGCTTGATACCCATACTAACCATAGTATCCTTAGGGATAAGCAAGACCCCTCAGAGGAAGTGCAAAGTTGGGTAGAGCCATAGTCTGACCTGGATACTGAGTTGGCGGCGTGGTGAAGTTTGCACCAAGATACGAAAAAGGAAGGGGCTTGAAAGTTTTGCGTTGTCCTAACTGACAAGAGAAATTCTATATTGAAGGGATGAAGTTAGATCATGTTAGTCTTGATATAGCTTGTAAGCAACCACAGAAGGGGGGTGAATGCGAATCTTGGTTACTTTTAAGATTTATGAAAAAATATTTAACCAAGTTAAGTTTTTAGATTCGTGTTGAGTTCTTCTAAAAACTTATAAACTACTTAGCTTCACTAGCATAGTTTATCTTCAATCTCTTACTAAGTAATTTACTCAGCTCGGATTAGTTTTTCAAGAAAAATTACTTAATGATAGAAAGAATGATGAATGAGATGGATGCAATAAAAGCTAAAGCAAAAGTTCAGAACTTCAACACCTGATTTTATCCTGGTTCGGCCTCGAGCCTACCTCCAGTCCCCAAATTCCGTCTCCGAGCTTTAATCTACTAGTGTTCGTTCCTTACTTAGGTGGTACAACCTTTATAGTGGGAGACACAATTTTACAGAAAGTACCTTTCCTTCTAACTGCCACTCAACTTAATTTAGGTACCCTTCCCAAACTGACACTCAGATTTAAAATGAAAGTGCGGACTGAACCCAAATTCTAAAATGCTAAATCCTTACAATGTTAATTCTAAGTAATTGGTTCTCTCTATTACAAACTAGTTTGAAATTATTGTTTGCTAATTGCTTGAATTTTGAATTTCTTAAAGCAAGGAGTATTTTTGCAGAACTTCAGCTCTTAAATAAATTTAAGGTGATTCATCAAGTTTGAACGTCTACTTCTGTCTTCTATTTGTACTTGAAGCTTTGCAAAGAAGTCATTACAACTTTTCATCCTTGCAATTCTTCAATTTCTCTTCTCTTCATATCTTTCGAATCTTCTCATTGAAGACAGATTATAGGACATTTAGAGATAGAAATTGAACGTTGAGGCGTGATAAAATCTCATTGAGAAATTTTAGTTTATCTTAGAGCAAAACAGGTTGAGAGAAAGCTGCGTGAAATGCAATGTGGAATCTTGTGATTGGTTGATATTGTTGACGCTTGTAAATACATGCGAAGACACTAAGAAAATGGTGCATGTTAGAGGATTCTTTTTATCTTAGACTTTAGTGAGGAATCTCCAATATTCTATACTTACACCTTTTTGAATTGGGAGGACCACTGGGAATCTTCACTAATATCAGAGCTTTTTAACCTGACAAGCATCTAAAGAATATTCTATTTCTCATAGAAGACTTTAGTACCATAGGTGTCATTTAATTCTCTAAGTGTACAGAATTCAACTTTTAATCAATAAAAGCTAACTCAGCACAGTTGAGTTGATATTCTTCTAAACTATTTAGTACTTAGCACAGACTCATCTTTTCCTACTCTAAGCTGTAACTTAATTAATTAATCATCAAACTAAGTTGTTTTTCCTTAAACAATCCTAGCTAGTTTGCTATTTCCAAAAAGTTTAAGTACTTTGAGGTACTATTTAACTTGGGTTCTACAATCTCCCCAATTTTGGATAAAAAGCAAACTAGATAATAAAAGAAGTAAATTGAATAAGTAGTTTAGAGATATCAATAATACCTGGAAAGTGAGTAAGACTTCCTTATGCTAAATGACTTCCCTTAGTCAACTGAACTCCCCCATACTGAGTGAGTCTTCTTTGAGAGGCTCAGCTCCCGCATACTTAGAGGATTTTTCTTCATTTTGAGACTTTGTGTTACTTTAGCTTTTTTTATGGTTAGTCTCTTGTATTAGTTCATGCATCATATAATCAACTTTACAGCAGAAATATACATACAACATAATAAATTTAAAGTTAAGAAGGTATTAACTTGAGGTATAACTTCTAATTTTTATTAACTAAAAAATGACTTATTCAGTACATTACTTATATCCTGAACTAAGATTACAATGCTAAGCTCTATTAAAAGTTCTAACTCCAAAGTACATGGCTTATTTTCTATGTCCTTAGGAGGAAGAACCAACATTCTTATCTTGATTTGCCTTTGGATTTTCCTGCTAAGGAGCTTGGTGATGATGAGGTCGCCTTGGAAGAGTTCCCTTGTTAAGATTCATCATTCGGAGAGCATCTTCAGCTACCTTCTCCCCCTTTGCTATCTGACCCTGCACAATTTATTCAAGGTAGAGATTAAAACTATCATGAGCAGCTTGGAAGTTCTCTTGTTGGCCAATTATTTTAGGGGAAATCTCTTGCTCCAACTGCTATTTACCCTTAGAGGTAAGAAAGTATTGATCATTAAGCTCGTTGAGGAGAAGATGCTAACATCTAGAGATGTGCGCAATTTGGTCAAACCCTTGGCATGTAAACTGTTGAAAGCATTGGAGTAAGGCTCTGAAGTCTATTACAGTTAGTGCGATCTTTAGTTATGCTTCTATGTCAAGTGCCTTGGGTATAATAAATGATATAATATTTGTAGTGTAATCAATGTCCTTAGCATCCAATTCATCCATTCTCATCTAAGTCCCAACATTCTTCTACAAGTCTTCTTCCTTCGACTTGATGATATTCAGCTTGGTATGAATGGTCATACCAGTCTCAAGGTAACGAAAATTAGTAGGAGGCAGGCTTGGAGTAGGTATTTTTGGAAAGATCTTCCCCATTACAAGGATAAGAAATTTTTGCAAGGAAGAGATATTAGTGTCCATGTGCTCATTGCCTTCTCGTTGGATGGAGTCCAGTTTGGTGTGGAGAGAGTCATGGTTTATCATAGGAGCCTTATCCATCTTCACAGAGATATCTGTCAACAGCTTCACCATTTGGTCTTGCTTATTATCATGGTTTAACAAAAACTTAGACTGAGCCTTCAATAGTTTGGCAATGATGTGTCCAACATCCTTTGTAGTCTCTACCTCTTTAGGAAGTTCTGAATTC
This sequence comes from Euphorbia schlechtendalii, assembly GCA_949673415.1. Taxonomy (NCBI): domain Eukaryota; kingdom Viridiplantae; phylum Streptophyta; class Magnoliopsida; order Malpighiales; family Euphorbiaceae; genus Euphorbia; species Euphorbia schlechtendalii. The sequence goes on along the minus strand of CATIWQ010075635.1, from coordinate 30,041 downwards.
TACGATTAGTGAGATTCTTGATTTTGGCCTGCTCCTCAACAAGTTTGTGGATATGTGTCACTTGAGTTGCCATTTTGGTACTCAAGAGACTCAACTGCTCAGTAGTAGCACCCACACTACCCTTTATCTTACCCGTAATAATGTTAGATAATGCAATTGACTTGGGGATAACAGTGATTGTTACCCCAAGATGGGCTACAAAATCTGTCAAACCGGTTAATATTAAAGCCATCTTGTCCACTAAGCTCTTGGCACTCTCTTTTGCTAAATGATTTCGAATAACGAATGAGATACCTTGAATCTTTTCAAACTCCTTGAAGTAGATAGATTCATTTGGCAAACTTGTGTGTTATTCGAACTCAGGCAATTTTACCTTCTGTTTGGAGGACAAGCCCATCAAAACTTGAGCTAGTAGTAATTTGCTTACTGCTCCATCTAAGTTGGTATTGGTTTTGAGCGCTGGGAATTTCTTCCTTGCTAACTCTCGAATCTCTTCTAGGTTCAGGTACTTCAATGGTTATAAAATTTACCTCTATATCCTAACTGATTGCTTTTCCTTATTAAGCGGAGTTCTTAGTGTTAGGAACTTCCCTGACTAGAGGGGTTAGAGGGGTAGAAGTTGGGTGAAGGGGTATGTTTATATGAATTTACAGTTGAAGAAGTAGGGGGTATGGTTTTCTTGAGTTGAATAGAAGGTAAAAGGGCTGTAAATGTAAGGGTTTGTGTTTGGGTTTGTACAGGAGAAGAAGGGGTTGAAGTAATATTTACTAGTGAAGGGTTAGGAGAAAAAGTGTCATGGCTTTTAGTAGGAGAAGAAACATGAATAGGAGAGTTTTGGTTATTTATATGAGATGAGGGAATATGAATAGGGGAATTTATAGTATTTGAAGGAGGAGGAGAATTTATAGTTGGTTTTTTTGTATCTACAGGTTTTGAAACTGGGGGAATGGAAAATTTACAAGAGAAGAAAGGGTTTGAGGATTTACAGAAGAAATAGGTGTAGGATTTATAGAAACCTCTTGGTTAGCTATTTGGGCTAAGGATGGACCAGCTTGAGGTTTCTCAAACTGAGTAGAGGGTTCCTAAGTTTGAGTGAAAGAGGGTATGGGGATGTTGGGATCAATAAGATCATACTCTTCCTAATGGAGGGTAAATGTGTCTCCAACATCCTCCTCGCTACTCACCATCTGCACATTCTTTTGCGGGGGCTTGTTTGTGATAGAATGCTTGCGTTGAGTGCCCTTTGCTTTGGCAAATACATCTTGTACTTCAGTAGAAGCATTAGGACTTTGAGTGTCCTCTTCTTTAGACCTCTTGGCCTTTCCTTACACCTCAGTTTCTTTTGAGAACACCATTTTGCGCTTCCTTTGGCGCAGGGACTCATCAGCCTCAATAGCATCTTCTTTTTCCTCTGCCTGCTGCTCAGTATGAAGTTTGGCCTCCACATCTCTTTGTGTAAGGGTTTTGGCCTTCATTTGCCTCCTTTGATGCTAGGGTTGAGTAGGGGCCTCATTTTTTTTGGATTTCACAGGACTCTTCCCCTTGGCCTTAGAGGAACTAGCCTACTGCTTGGGAGAGGAGGTAGTGACGGTGACTTGGTCCAGGATGTTGGAGATTGGCAATTTATCAAAGTCTTCGCTGTCATGAAGTCCACCATAAAACTGTCTTTATCCTCCTTTAGGATGTCCACCAGTACTATGGATGATACGTGCTTAAGCTTAAGCTTTTATTATGCCTTGCTGTACCTAGTATGTATGGTTGTTAACCAGCTTGCTGAAGTGAGACATCTCAAATCTCTTTTTCACAGGCAAGACTGTATCACCGGACTCCCCCAAAAACTAAGCAATGTCCTCTTTCACCGCTCTCATCAACTCGATTATGAGGTAACTATAATGATAGGTGGTAGTCAGCTTGGTCAAATGGTGAAGAATCACCACTGGCTAGTTAAGCTTCTTACCCTCTACCATATGGTAGAACACACACTTTTTGAAATAGGTGCAGCTAGTCACAGACCTAATTTTCGGTAGCAACAGCTTCACCACCAGGTTGTTACAAGCCCTAGTAGTCTAGCTCATTTGGCTTACTACAATCTCCCCCAAAACATAATTGGATGGGAGCACCCAATCCTCTGAAATCACTATGGAATCTTCATCGCCAGTTTTGCAAAGCTGAGTGCCTCTTTTAGGCATATTGAGGATGCTCTCAATCAGCCGTGAGCAAATTAGAGTGGATTTGCCCCCAAACTCCATCATCAAGACATCATTGAACCCCTAAATGGTGTAGAGGTTGTAGTAGAATACCCTAATAAGTCTTTTGATGGCTGGACCTTCCATCTTCAGAAAGAAGCTGAGGTGTTGCTGCTTTATTATTCTATGCATTATTCTATTCTTTAGCAATCCCTCATAGTCTACCTCGTAGATGGGTCCAAACTCCTAGTTATCCTCCCAATCCACCTTTTTTAGAGTTAATTTCTCAATCTTTCCTTCAGCATTCACTATGATTTTTAAAGAAGTGGTGGCACGAAGCCTGAAGGTAGTTCTGGTAATCATAATTTGAGATAGGTTTGAGAGAATTTGAAAGAGAAGAGGGAATTTAGGTTCGAATGCTTTTGTATTCAAATTCTCAAAATGCAAGATCAAGCTTCCTCCTCATCTCTACTTGGATTCCCATCCATCTTCAAACATACTCCTTGAAACTTCCCCCTCATTCTACTTAAAGATATGAGGTCTTGCATCCCTCTTTCAAGCCTCTCCAAGAATAGAAAGTGCTCTTTAAAAGCACTTGAGATCCGCTCCCAATTGTCCTTCACTAATCTCATGTGGGAGAGAGTACCATTACCTTACCATTCTGAATAGTGAACAAGAAATAATGCAACCAACACATCATTAGAAAAACCTTTAATTCGTAACAGAGCTTCAAACTTATGAACATGGCCAGATGGTGTGTCTTTACTATTTAAAACAGGTAATTTATGCATATTAAAATCTGGTTCCTTATGTTGAATGGTTCCTCCAAAACATAAAGAACTAGCTCCCTCCTCTAAGGTAGCCATGACACGCTCCATATCTATTCCAGCTTCAATTACCATCACAAACTCTCCAGTTGACTTACCAACACATCGCATCACTTGCCTTTCCCCAAACCCTGAGTTTATCATCCTCATTGCCCCATCAAACAATGGGAGCGAGTTATTCTTTATGCTGGGCTTTAACCTCTGCTCTGCCACCACCCCATCCTATACCAACTTCTTGATAGCCTTGAGTAGGTCTTTGCAATTAATGATATGGTGGCCTACTGTAACATGATACTCGTAGAAGTTCTACTTTTCTTCGCTGCTTAGGGTGACAATGTCTTAAAATTGTCCAACTAATTTAACTCATGTAACTCGGTGAAGAGGAAATCTAGGTTAGCTTCGTACAGAGATATTACGTGATAGTCTTCCTTAGATAATTTTACTACCGTAACGGGCTCAAATTAGATCAATTGTATAGCCACCTACTTTCCCTTGGCCTATAAAGAGTTGGATGATGAAGATCCCGATTCATTCTTCTTAAACCACGTCATACTCATGGGTTGCCCCACTGGCATCTCCAGGGATTCAATCCATTCTATCCTTTCAACCTCCTTGAATACTTCATTGTAAGAGGAGAATGTTTTCATTTCCAATCTCATCTTATAAATTGACAAGGCACCGACCAGTAACTTTGCAATCATCTTAGGTAGGCAGAGATGATCTTTCAACAAGACTTGAGTAGTCATCCATGTTGGTTAATCAACACAGTAAGGTGGTATTTCAAAACTTAAAATTAACGCAAAAGAATCTACCAAGCTTGCCATGATTGATAAAATCTAAGTTTAAACATTCCAAAGATGCATATAGGTTTAAAAAACTTATTAAAATAAACCTCGCATCTAAATAAAGAGCGTTGATGTGTGCCTTCCTTTGGTATTGCATCCCTTAGAATAACTCATCAGAACTCCGTTAGCACTTGCATCCAATCTAGGGTAGCCTCTACGATTGATCCACACAGCAGCTACTAGACCGCTCGAAGACCAACTTGAAAATATTAATGATAAGGCTCTCTTCAAAATTGAATAAGCCTTCAAAATAATTCTTGCGACTTTGGACAAACTCATGGAGGATCTCAAAAAAATGCTTACAAAGAAAAGATGTTAAACTCAGAAGGAAGGTTGAGTTGAAGTGTGAAAAGGAGAAAGGGGACTGCTATTTATAGTGGGAACTCACCTCAAAAACCATTAAGGGATGGGATTTCTCCCATCGCACACATGGGTCGCCCAGTAGATATCCAACTCTGCACGAGTCAACCTACACGCATAGCCTACATATGTGGGTTGTGTGGCTACCACAAGGCAAGCCCTAATGGGCTTTCCTTCCCGGCAAGCTGAGCTTGCCGGCTACTAGCGGGCCTGCTACCCGCTAGCATGCAATACTACTATACGCTGGTGGCTCTTGAGAAAAATTTTCTCACGAGGTAGCCATGCAGGCCCCACCCGCGAATAACTAGTGTTCGCGAGGCCCACTCGCAAGGGGAAAAACCCCTTGCTACACTATGTGCATTTTTTCACAAAATTCTCCTTTAACCCTTTTAATTATTATTTGTTCCAACCAATTAATAATTTATCCAACAATTTCGAGGTCCTTAATATTCTCTGTACAGATCTAGTCTATAAGTTTTTTACTTAATCCAGTAAAGACCCAAAGTGTGTCACCTCATAGGATCCCGAAGTATAGATCCACTAAAGGTTGACCTAAACTTGGCTTCCCATCCAAGAACCTTTAGGCTCAATGTTCTTAAACGATATGGAACCCGAAAACTCTAGATGATCAAATGGGCTTTCTAGCAAAGGCGTATGATCCCCCGATACTTGGAACGTCATGTGCATGTAACTTTATTTGGTTCTACATAGTAACAGAGACAATATACTCCTTCCATCAAGTTAAGTACCATCTAGTTTATTGAGCTGGAATTAAGTGTCAACTCATGTAATAGTCATAGCTATTCTGGAATTAGACTTGTTCACAAAGAACACCACTCGCCAAATGCAACAAGATTCACTAGAAACCCGTTCTACCAATCTTATACTCTAATCAGAGGTTTATGAGTGTGTCTCTTCAACAAGAGGCCTTGAGGTATATCTCCCATTATACCACTATATTAGGAGCGATGGATCCCATCTTGACTACTCCCCTTACCAATGAGTGATCATCACTATACTCGTAATCACCCGTATCATCTTGATCGCCAGGGTATGAATAAGTATGACCCAAAGTATAGCAACTCCTACACAAGGTAACCAGCATACTCCTATTGAAATAAGACATGAAACCAACACATGGATATGATTATTTTCGAGTGTTTGTATTATAGTGATCACCTATGTATTTCCCAAATTCATTCATGTGTCAACTAAAGGTACCACCTTCAGCTCGTGAGATCGGCTTTTTGTATTTAATCCAAGGAGCAAGCCTACACATGTTATTCTATCTCCTTCATTGATTTTGCAATCTCAATAAAACTATGACTAGGGATATTTTAGATTATTCATAGTATCACATGTGTGTTGTTCTCACACCATATAGCTTCCACTATGTCCTCGCACTTTCAAGCTATGAAAAAGTCATGGACTTTGTCTTATTAATGTGCATATATATAACACATACCAGCAAGATACTTAAATTAAATAAACATTGATAAGTAATAAGGATTCCTTTATTATTAATAATAATAATAATCTAAAATAGTTTGTACATTATAACTAATTAAGATATATTAACCTAATTGCCTCTAGGGAATACATCATGTCTAACAATCCATCTACTGTACTATGGCTTGAATATTTTCCCCAGCTTCTGCCTCACTACTTTTAAGTTTTGCATGGTGGTCTTCATTTTTGAATTGAAGCCATATTGCTCCACTAGGCTACTAATAGGTGCTCCCAATTATGAGACACCTCCGTCGAAAAGTTGTTGTACTACTGGTTTGTAGGGGCTGCCAATGTCACTATAAACATTCTTGCTAACATCTTATCACTTACTCTGCGAGCCCTCATGACGTTCTCATAATTCATTAAGTGGGCCTAGGGATCTCCCTCCCTGTTGAATTTCACTAACTCTGACATTACAAAATTTGCTAGAAGCCAATCATCATTATGCATAACTTACAATGTAGGATAATAACTAGGCTGAAATCCTAGCTACTAATTAGCATGGGTGGCCAAAAATTGCTTCCATAACTCTTCTATGCTTGGTTGTTGTTATGATGGATGGGTTGCCTCGATCCTGGCTTGATACCCATACTGACCATAATATCCTTAACGATAAGCAAGACCCCTTGGAGGAAGTGCAAAGCTAGGTGGTGCTATGCTTAACCTGGATATTGATCTGATGGTGCTGTAAAATTTGCATTGAAATTGGAAGAAGGGGCTTCAAAGTTTTGCACTACCTTGGTTGAGATAGGAAGGTGTCACTGCCTTTACTACTATGGAAAATAGCTGAAACCCTTGCTGAAAACCAGGCTGCCCTAGCTAGACTTACTATCTCATAACCAACTTATCTACTACCATTCCTGCTTTTCCACTACTTCCCAAAGTCTGACCCCTGCCAAAGCTAGCCTGACCGATTCTGAAAGAAAACTATGCCTAAGGTAGATCTAACCCTACCTAGCCAAAGAGTTATCAGGTTTGCGAAGTGCCCACACCAAACTGAGAGATGTTGGTGGGATTACCGAGTTGGACACTAGATGACAAGAATGTAGGAGGAGTACAACCTTGCATCCTAGACATAAGATGGCTGGCTACAGCATGACCTTTGAGATTCCTGATGAGTTCTTAATTAGAGAGCCTATCTAAGGCCCGTTCCTCTTGCTACCGAGGATGAATGTGGAACTACATAGCCTGCGTGAATTGGTCACTATAGAGAGCCACGCTTAGAGTATTCATGAAATCTTAATCCAAGCCTAACTAGATTATTGGTCTATCATGCGTGGTCTGCTCTTCTTCCTCAGAACCATTTTGTGGGTCTACCATTCTAAAAAACTGAATCAATCGTAAACTAACCTTTACTCTGAATTGAACACCAAGCCTGAATCCGAAACCGAATCCTCGTTGGAATTTGTGTGCAAAAAGCCCTCTGCTTGATGATCTTGCTTGACGAATGAAAATATAAACACGTACTATTAGGGTCAACAAGTTTTTCAATCCCTTTGAAATAAACTAGTTAAGGTTCCTTATTACCCATGTGGTAGTAGACCTTCTAAGTATTTTAGGGAGTCTAAATGATATTGAGATAACATCATAATGATAGGGTAGGGTAGGTTTACCAATCTATTTGAAGCAAATAACCTACTGCATGGTAGAGATTTGCAATACTACCCATGTGGTAGCAAGCAATAAAAGGGTTAACATGAAGCCGATATGGCAAAAGATGGTGATAAGTTTCCTAATCCTTTTGAAACAAACAGATCAAAAAAATGATGACGAGGTAGGTTTCTCTGGTGTTTGAGTTTGGGCAAACCAAGTGATGTAACCTAGGGAATATATGGGATTCAAATCGCAATTATTCGTAGCCCTAATTGAGTAGTGGTTCGAGTGCCATGTAGGCACTACTTTAATTAAGGTTGGTGATCTTAATCCTAGGTAACACTATCTCATCGTGTCTTTTAAAACTAAGTGAGTGATATTAATTTGATATCAGGGTAAGAATAAATGACATGTGTGTGTATATCTTTGTGTCTACACAAAAGATCATGGTTAGCAAGATGTTTATTACAAATTAAATGTGATGGTGAAAGCAGTAAATACATAGCACGTAACACACAACATATCGCTTCCAACCTTATATCTCCTGCACGTAAGGGTTTAGCTTCTAAAACTAAGCTTGGGTCATCTTAAAACCATGAGATATTAAGGGATGAACTTGCAAAAGAGATTCATTTATTTTGGTAAACCTAGGGAAAGTATCTACATTTTCCTTATATGAGTTCAGTCATGGGTTGTTGATGTAGAAGGTTCTTGTTGCACTATGATACACTCCAAGCCTCTCCCCAAATAGGTGAGAACGAGGGAGGTATATGCGGTATGGCAACAAGTGATCCACTCACTAGTTATCCTTGGTCACCATGGGTTCGTAAATGATACTTTTTCAAGCTTCTCGATAAAGTAGGACACCCTAATCTTAAAGGCTAAGCCATCTAATGCATATGCTTTTACTTGATATATTTTAAATGTGGGTTATCTCACTTGATGACTTTTCAATACTCATTGATAATCCTTTAAACTTTTAAATTTATAAAAGAAGAGAACGTGCCCAACGGAGTCGCCACTGTGAGCGGACGACATTCGACCCCTGCGGTCGTTGCGAGGTGTCGACCTCATGAGATGGGACATGGGGGTTTTCAAAAGAATAGTGAAAAGAAAAGAAGTTAAGTTTTAAAGACTCGAGAACTAATTCTCTAGCCTATGTTACAGAGTCACTACCCATATCAGCTCTTTTGGGAAAATTTGGTACAACTTAGATTCGTTTGCTTAGTCTATATGATAGTATAGAGATTCGAGTTCGGATGAGTTACTTACATAATCATCATTTGAGTCAAATTACACTATTAGAAACCACATTTATAATATTCAAACTAATCTAGATATCTTCAGCTTATGTGATCATTTTATTGTGAATGCATAAAGAATTTATAATTAAATTGAGGAAAGTAAACAAGTAGAAGAGTAAAGACACCTAATCTACAAGGGATTAATTACATTTGGGGGTTGGGGATACAAATCACCTAAATACATCAAAATCTAAGGGATACAATGAACTGAAATACATCGATATCTAACAAATATTATAGTTGATTTCAAAATTAAATGAAATGCCCAAAGGAAATTAAATCCTAACAATTATCAAATCCTAATCTACCTACATCCACAAAGGTTAGCACAAATAATATCATACATCACAAGTAGTCGCAAGTATGTTCGTTTTGAGTTTTGCGAGACTCGAGCGGTCTAATTTAAAACAACGAGAGATTTAAAATTCTTATATTAAAAAAGGTTTCATTTTATACACATAAATGCTAACCATTTTATTTAGTGAAAATGTTGCATGTGAATATTTTGTTGGGTCGGTTATCCGAGAACTTGGATTCCCTTCATCGGGGTTTCCTAACACAACTTCATAATGCCTTGACAAAATAAATATAGGTAAAAAATAAACAACAAAGTGGTATTATTGGACCTGTTTCGAAAGAGAAATCGTTAAAGTTAGTAAAATATATCCCGGCAAAGGGGAACTAACTTTAACCATTTTGATGCTTTTCGAACTGATTTAAAATCCAAGACAATTCTCAAGTATATATTTTATGTTACTAAAAACTTAGATTTTAAGTTTGAATAGTCATCACTGACTCTCTTGAACATAAACTAATACTTAAAAAATTTATGGACAGGCTATCTGCATTGCAATACTGTTAACAACATTGTTGATGTCATTAATGACATCACAACGCTGTTAATGCCATTGCAGCTGAAAGAGAGTAGATAATTTACATTTTTTATTTTGAATAACAAACATAGTTAACAAGTATACACATGTAGAGCACAACTCTGGGAACTCAAAGGCTCACCCCTTAGTCATGAATCCACTTCATAAAGATCCACGAAATTATTTAGAAATCCCTCCTTATTTCCTTAGCGCGGTATGTGGTTTGGTTTCATAAATGATTCGAAAAAAGTAAAAGCTACTCTTTAAGGAAAAATGAGATGTCCCAAAATATATTAGTCTTAAAATGAGTGAAAAGGGGATAGTAATCCTTTTACTTCAAGTTCTAGACTTTGAGAAAGTAAACTTCTAAGATAACAAAATTTTTAAAAGATAATAAGGTATTTCATATGTGTGAAAACACTATCAAGAACACTCACACCAAGTTCTATTAGCTTAGATTTTGATGAAAGTTCTCAAAAACACAACTAATCCTCAAGTTTGCTTATTTCCTCAAGAAAAATCAAATTTACTTTAAAATGAGCTAAACCTCAAACTTGCCTAAATGAGAAACACAAGAACCCTAAATGTCCCAAGTTCATACCCTTTCTATGACTTACACTTGCTAAACTGAAACTTTATTTTCTTGAATACTTAATGCATCAACTTAGGTCAAGAAACTAAAAAAAATCTCAAGAACACTTGAGAACTTTCAAACTCACTTTAAACTCTTGCTTTCTTCCTTTTGCATGAAAATATGAGCTTCTCCACTATTGGAGTTTCAGCTCTAACTTTATGGAGCTCTCTTCAATCCAAAGTCAACTCTTTATAGCCTTAAGCCATGCTTTTACTTTTTGCTTTTTCAAATCCTTATGCATGTGTTTGATGGAAAGTGTCCTAGGTAAGGTGTGGGGGTGTGGTGTTGTAGTAAAAGTCCGAGCATGTGGGTAAAGATTTCCTTTTTGTCTAAAATTGCAGAAAGTGCAATATTGGTTTTGCTACTCAATCAATGTCATCAACGACATCACCTATTTATCCTGAACAACTTAACTTAACAGCAAGGGGGGTGAATGCAGTTCTTGGTTTCTTTTTAATATTTCTAAAAATTCTTTTTACCAAGTTAAGTTTTTAGATACATGCTGAGTGTTTTGTGATGAGCGAGGTCTAAAAACTATAAACTAATTAGCATTGCTAACATAGTTTATCTTCAATCTCTTGCCGAGTGCTTCACTCAGCATGGATTGGTTTTTCAAGAAAAAATGATAGAATAGAAAGAATTATGAATGAGACAACACGATAAAGGCAAAGATAAGGTTAGAATTTCGACACCTGAATTTTATCCAGGTTTGGCCCCTAGTCTACCTCCACTCCCTGGATTCTTTTCTAAGTTTTAATTCACTAGTAATTCATTCCTTCCATAGGCGGAGAAGCCTTTACAGTGGGTAGAAAAGATTACAGAAAGTACCCTCCTTTCTAACTACCTATGAGATGTTTACTTGACACATTTCACACATTACCTATGAGATGTCTACTTGACATCTGACTCAGAGCCCACACGAGGCAATAACATATCCCACACATTAACCATGAGATATCCACTCGACATCCAACTCATAGCCCACATAGGGTAATCACACATACCACATAACCCAAACAGGGCCAATACCTACCCAAACCATTTTTTTCCACGTAGAGTGATGTCCCTACTGACATCAAAACCTAAACCCACATAGGGCAAACTCTTTTCAAAAGTCTTACCTTACTAATCTTCAAGGGTATATGCTTAATATCCAAACCATTCACCCACATGAGGCAATGATTCATGCATCATCGCATATCCTCAAATAGTGATGACCACACTGCCATCCAAAACTCTGCCCTAATTGGGAAAAATAACCAAATCATTCATTTAATAACTACATACGATAGTTATTTTCATTTTATTTTAATTTTATCCAATTTCATTAGGGTATGTCACACTGCTTACATGAAATCAAATTCAACCTCCTCATTCCGTGAGATTTAGTCATAGTACGAAATCTCAAACTATTGACCTATTACCACACGTGTAACCTAATCACCTCACTTCATTTATAATACATCATTCATGTTACGTTGTCACATGGACAGTGTACAAATCTTAAACGCACTCCTAAAGGGGTTGGATTTTCATTTTCACCTTTTTTCATTTTATCTATCAACTAACCTGTTTGTTTCAAATTGATTGACAAACATATTTTTTCTTTCACATCATGGCACGTTAACCCATTATGAATGCAGCCATAACATTAACATCTCACGCATTTTTCATTATTAATCACATCACATATCATAAATTCATGGTCTGATCTTCTACTTGTGTATCTTAGGTTGGAAAAGGCTTGCTCACTACTAGGTTCTCATTTCTCTGATCATGGCCAATCTTGAGGGGGTTTCGTACACTGACTCAAGTGAAGACTCGGGTTCAGATTCAGACTCTATTCAGCATGCATCTTTCAATTTTTTTAGCATGGCCAATCCACAAGATGAAGATGAAAGGGAGGATCACCCCTTCCTCATGGAACATAACTCTCAACAAACACATTTATAGTTGGTGAGCACAAACAATGACCAAATAGCATCGCTCATTCATCAACACATTAGGATATGTTAGCCTGAAGAGAGGATTCATGACGTGGTGTCTAACCCAAAAGTCACCCATTAACATCGATGGTCCGACTAGTCAACCTAGAGCAAGTGAGACCTCCTACTTCTCATATGGTGCATCCAGGTCACAAACTACTCCTACTTCCTTTTTCCAACTATTAAGAAGTGTTTTATAAGGCAGAGAGGATGGAGCATTTTAAATCCATGGACAAACTTGCCAAAGGACACTAGATCAAGATGATAACATTAATGATGTAATAAATTAGCTTGTAGCAACTTTGCCCATGAGGCTTTTAAAATTTTTATAAATTGAACTTTGCTTACTCACTTGATATTCTATTGATTGACATCATGCATTCACATAAACATATACATGATGTTTTTAGCATGTATAACACATCATGTCATGAAATTAATTTGGATTTAAATGGTTCCCCTACAATTGTAATAAGTTCAAATGATTTGACTCTTGAGGAAAAGTGAGAGATAAACACAAGCACTTCGATAACTCGTGATAGCATTTGTTTCATCCTATAAAGATGTAAGATCAATGGAAAGATCTCAGAGCATGAAACATCCACTGACTATTAAATCAATCAACCAAAAGTCAAAATGATCGAAATCAGAATGGGCCAAAAAGTCAACAATGCAAATTGAAGATAAGTCCCCCAAAAGGGTCAAACAACCAGCGCAATTGGATTACAAAATGCTAGTGCCAAAGACACAAAGAAAGAGTTGGATCATTGAGCACATCAATAATTCCATCGCATGGCTCACCACCATTTATGGGCTGGTTGAAGGAATACCACTAAACATAAACTATTCACCCTTGATGGATTCAAACTACACTTCATACACCCAATGGATCTAAAGCCTCTAATTACTGATATATCATCCATTCTCAAGGAATGTTGGAAAGGAGAAAAATCGAATTCATAAGGAAACATTGACCATCGTATACACCTCAAGCTAGCAAAGCAACATGAGCACCAACCAATTAATTAGAAACATTGAACGAGATACAATTGAAGTCATAGACATGGACGATAACTAATCAATCAATTAAATCAACCAACACTGGCATAGTTGCTATCATGCATAGGTAAAAGAAATAAATTAGGTATAAAGAAGTACCAACAAAAAAATAAATCTATAATTAACCTATCAATTAACACTCTGTTAGTTGAAAAAAAATTAGGGCCTCTTTTCACAATAAAAAAAGAATAGTCCGCTGAGTTGAAAACCCAAAAAGGGTAGCTCAAAAAAAACTTAGGACATTGAAGGAAAACAGCAAACACATTGGTTAGAAAACATAAAAGGGCTAATCGATTGTAGGACTCAATTCATTTGAAACATTTATACCCCTCTTAGGTTCACCAATGAATTGTCATTTTTGCTGAATATTTATACATATGCTTATCTTGATTTCTTGCATGTCAATGGTAGAATATTGCAAGTAAACATCCCATCACATCATGGTTCAACAAAAATAAAAAAAAGAAAAGAAAAAATGTGTCTGCTAGATTGAAAACTTGAAAGGTCGATCCAGGAAAAAAATAAGACAAGGTTCGATATAATGAAAACCCAGAAGGCGGTCAATGTAGAAATTAGAACCAAAGAAATATCAAATTCATCATATCATCCACGGAATGGCACAAGGCATCATTTATCCCCTTCGAATTTTAGGACGACTATCTTCTTATTTCTCTCACAAGAAGAATCATCATAATACTTTATGTTAAAGGGCTTCCAAACTATCAAAGTGAGCATTGCCACCACAGTTCGAGATTTATGACTCATCCAGATCCTCCTCAACCTAGATTAAAGCTTTGACCTAGAATCAGATTCATCAAACCCAAGGTCATCACTCTAAAGGAGTCATCCATGGAATCCCCAATGAGACAAATCCAAGGGGTACCCATGCACCAGCATAAGAGAATGCTCTTCAATGAATGAAGCCCACAATACCTGCAATAAATAAGCATACATCATGTGATAAATATTGACAATGCATAAAATCATGCATACATTATAAATGTATCACGTAATTTACAGGTAAAGACGATGCTAAACTAGGGCAACACCATTTCGGTAAACAAGAAACTACACTTCTCCACTCGAGGAATCTACAAACATCAAGAAAGACAATCGCTCACTCAATCCTAAAGTCAATTCAAGTCTACCTAGGCCCTGTTCAAGCAACATTACAACATCATAAAAGCCTCCTAACACAACAGAACGGTTTTTTGGACATCCTTGAATTTTCATCAAACTCATTTCTTCATCATGTTTTAATTTTTGATTGATGATGCAAAAAATATTTGCTTCGCATAAACTCAATCAAATAATTAAACCATGCGTCATAAAATGTATTAACATTATGCTTTTCTCTAATTTGTCACAGGAAGGAAGTCAACATCATACCGAGGAAATTCAAAAAATAATCAAAGAAAGAAATGGTTATCTAAATGGGGACGTCTTTAAAATGGATTCAAGCACCCTGGTCCGACACGTCCAATGGTCTAAACCAAATGAAGGTCAACTCATAAGGGGCACACAATGACCACAACCGAAGAAAGAAATGGTTGTCGACTATTAAAGGGGAATCATAGAAAGAAATGGTCGACACTCCCGCAAGGGACATCAAGCATCAAGGGATTTCAAAGGAAGAAATGAACAATCCCATGGGGAACGATGCTAGAAATGAAGGCCCATGTCATCACATTATTGAGGACAAAGAAGTTACCAACCGCACAGGTCAGCTATTTTCTCAATCCCCCTGTCCATTTCATGTGATCATACTAGTTACATAATGAGCAATGATCACATGAGGGGCAGTTGTGAGCATGAAATTTTGTACCAGCTCACGCGTTCGATGATGATGACTTTTCGAGATTTTATCCTTGAATCACACAAAGTTTCAACTATCCAAATGATTTTCAAATGGGAGCTCTGCTTGGGAAAAAAATATTTTGGGTCCTAAATTAATATTTGGGACCTAAATTAATATTTGGGACCGTATATAAGTATTTTAAAACCTTAAAATGAATATTTATAGGCATAAATATTTTTAAAAACCTAAATAAATGTTTAAGGGTTCGCAATAATTTAATTAAATCATTTGTTTTTTTAAAGAAAATATATGTATATATTTTAAGAGAAAGAGAAAATAGATATGTATATAAATTTATATATAAATATGTAAATGTATATAGATATTTATATAAAAAAAAGAAATGAGAAATATATAAAAAAAGGTGCCCAAAAAATCTATTTTGGATTTTTTGGGGGAGGTAGCAAAATTCCCTATAAATAGAGGGAATTTTTTAAGTAAAAGGGGATTGAAAAATTTAATGAAAAAAATTCTTTTTTTGACGAAACGACCCGGAAAGTTTTACAAAAAATTATTTTCTTTTCTCAACAAAGAACGAGGATTTTTTTTACTGAAAAAATATTTTTCTTGATAAAATAATTCTGATTTTTTATCTTTCTTTCAAGAAATCCTTTGATTATATTGGGGTCCAAAACAAGTTTGGGTTCCGAATTTAATTATTTTCAAATCAATTTTCTTTCATTTTTTTTTCAAAAATCCTCAGATATTCTCGGACTTAAAACAAATTTAGAGTCCGAGTATGATTATTTTTAGAATAAAAATAACATATTTTCACACACAAATCTAACCAAAAAGAACGATGAGCACTCCCGAAAATCAAGTAGATTTGTCAACATGGATTCGCAATAAAAGGGTAAGCATCTAAGTTTCCAGAGCTATTTTTTATGTGTCTTATACTATGTTATTTTTTTTTCTCCTAAATTCTGAAACGAACTTGATTTTCGTCATCGACCTAAGGTTTATTTTATTCCTTTTATTCTTTAAATTATTGATTCTTTTTATTTATTTATTTGTTATTTTCATTAATTGTTCGAAATTTGTAATTAAATACACGTTAGAAAACCCCCAGGAAGGGAATTAAAATTATTCCCGGATAATAGACCTCACCTTTTTCCATGTGATCATTTTCATTAAATAAAAATGAATAACTTATGTATAAATAAAATGAATTGTTTTCTTCCAAAATAAGGCATTTTCATTCTCCGATGTTTTAATTAAGCCACACATGCCTCGTCAAAATCAAATCGAGCATATGTGTAAATATTCATGTTGTGTTATATCTCCTGTGCTAACCATTGTGGATTCAGGTAGATTAGGTTAGATATATGTCTAGGAATTTATTTTTCCTTCAAGTATTGTAAATTCAAAAGATGTAATTAATAGATTAGGCAGGCGGTTGCATTCCTCGACGTTTTGTAATTTTTAATTTTATTTTCCTGCATTTATTTACTGCACTATGTATGTATTCATTGATTTCTTCATGCACGATAAATCATACCATAAACATGAAAACAACATAAGTTAAAATATACATAATTAAGAAATATGGTATTGAGTAGATGTAATTTAATGTGATCCAACAAGAAGTAAGTAACTTATCCTGAACCTGAATATCTATGTCTTTGTGGGCCATCCCCCGGACGTTAAGCCTCATAGGACTTTAATTCCTAGAAGAGCTAATCCAGGTGGTGACTCTACACTAAGAGATGACGGATTTGGGTTTTGACAATCTAAATCGATTTTGTTTTCTCTTCTAAACCTTTCGGGTCCCCAACCTGATATTTTATTTTCACAAAACAACCCTAGTGGACTGCACCTCTCATCTCAACTCGCTCAAAGCCCATCGCTTCCTTGTCATTCGCTCACAGTCCCTTAGGTACTCTTGAACCTAATATCGATGGAGATTTCTAAGTAGGAGAGACCCTCTTAAAGTAAATGAGCAGCCAAGTCCAATCATTGCAAAAATAACCATGAACACTTCGATTCATTATACAATAGATTATTATGATTTAAAGATTTTGTTCTTTTAATAGAATGAAGTACTGGACAACCCTCAATTTAAAGAATTTACACGTGGTAAAATATTGTTAATTTACTTGATAATCAAAACCTTAATATATTTATCACATCATTCTCTATAACAAGAGTTGAAACTTAAGTCATGCGTAGCATACTTCAATCAATTCATAGAAAATATCATTTCAACATATTATCATCAATTATGCATCGCATATGGTAGGCTCTAATACCATTGATGGTTTATTAAGTAGTAATTGAATAAGCTAACTTTCACAACAGAATTTCAAAACATAAAATTAACCTTAAAGGATCTCCTAAGCATGCCATGATTGATATAATCTAAGTTCAAACATTCCATAGATGCTAATAGGTATATAAAACATAATAAAAGAAACCTATGATCTAAGATAAGAGCATCACCAGTTGATGCATGCCTTTCCCTTTTGTGTGGTGCTCCCTTAAAACAATTGGACAGCACTATGTTAGAACAAGCCTCTAAACTAGGATGGTCTCTATGATTAGTCCACATGGACTCGAACCAATCAAAACCTCACGTAGAGGAAGAACTCGTTAGTAAACAAGTATCTTCTAGACTTCTTGTAGACCAACCAAAATATATAACTTAGAAGGCTCTTTCCAAAATATGAATAAGCCTTCAAAAGAATTCTTGTGAAAGTTGAGAAACTCATGGAGGATCTCGTAAAAACTCGCAAAGAAAAGATGTCAAAACTCAGAAGGAAAGGCTGAGCTAAAGTGATGAAAAGTGGAGGAGGAGGCCATTATTTATAGTCAGAGGGGAGCAAAATGCTCCCCTCATTTTCTAATGTTGGATGGGCAATATCCCCATCCCACACAGGTTACCATGTAGAGCCCCACCTCGATGATGATCAACCTACACGCAAAGCCCACTTTGGTAGGCTGTGCATGGCCTCCAAGGGAAGCTAATTTGGGCTTCCCTTATCATGCAAGTGAGGCCTTGCAGGACTTCCTGTAAGCCTCGCTTGGGCTTGAAAGTGGGTCTACACTGCTGGCCCTCACAATCATTACCTATCAACGCTTGTGGGCTTGCAGCCCAAGAGCATGTGTTAGTCTTATGCCAACGCATGCTAGCAGCCTACGAGAATTTTAATGTTGGAGAGGTAGTCATGTGGGCCCCACCTGCAAATAAGCCATATTCGCAGGACCCAATCTATAAGTTCTTTACTTAGTCCGGAAAAGGCCTAAAGTGTGAGACATAGGATCTCGAAGTATAGAGCCGCTAGAGGTTAACCTAAACTTAGTTTCTCATACGGGAACCTTTAGGCTCAGTTTTCTAGACCGATATGGAACCTGATAACTCTATACGATCAAATGGGCTTTCTAGAAAAGGTGTATGATCCTCCGATACTTGAAATGTCATGTGGTTATGACTTGATCCAGTTCTGCAATGGTAACCAGTACAATACTTATACAGGATAACTTGCAGAAAAAGGAAATCGAAGAGAGAAGAAGAAAAGGAATTCAGTTTATAAAAGAAGAGAGAGAATAACACTCAAGATTACACAAATTCACACATACCTAACTCTATGTATAGAGCTTATTCTTATACTATCCTCTAGTGGCTAAACAACTCAACAAAGAAGAAAACACCACATAGTGCAAAACTCACTATTTAACTAAGTACACAAACATAACAAAACACACCATTATACATAACGGCTACACAATATAACAAAAATACAATATATAACTTTCCCACATAACATTCCTCGCCCCTTAGAAGGATCCTAGACCTCAAGAATAGATGTTGAAATTAGGAAAATGTTTGAGGATATCAAAAGCAAATTCCCAAGTAGCCTCTTCCGATCGATTCCTACCCTTACCAATGGACCAGTAACTTGGTCATAACTTGATTCCCCCTTTTAACCATCTTCCTATCAAGTAATACAAATGGCGTAGGTAGCTCCGTAGCGATTGAAGGTAATTGATAGAAGCTACTGCTTGATTTGGCAATTTAGCCTTAAGTTAACTAATATGAAAAACTGGGTGAATCCCTAAACTAGTAGGCAATTTCAACCTGTAAGCTCCCTCCCCCATCTTGTCCTCAACCTGATATGGCTAGTAGAAGAAAGGAGATAGTTTATGAGTCATTCTCCACACCAAGCTATGTTTCCTATATCGTTGCAGCTTCACAAACACCCAATCCCCAATGGACAATACTTTATCAATTCTATTCTTATCACTCTACTACTTCATGTGGTGTTGAGGGTGCTTCAACTGCAATTTCAAACCAACAGATCCCTTTCTCTATCCTGAAGTAATTCATCCATATGTGAATCTTGGAATCTCAAGGTACATAAGAAATATGTATATGAGGGGGGATTACATAAAGGGTATAGAATGGAGTAATTTCCAATGAAGTGTGGTAATTTTTATTATAACATAGTTTTGCCAGAGGTAACCATTTCTCCCATTCCTTTGGATTCCCACTAGCCATGCATCTCAAATAGGTATTAAGGTATCTATTTACAACTTTAGCCTATCCATCAGTCTGTGGGTGATAGGTTGAAGAATTGAGCAATTCCACTCATTGCAATTTGAAGAGCTTAGTCCAAAAATGGCCCACAAGGACAGGTTCTCTATCACTTACAATGGAAGTTTGACTACATTATTCAAAACATAGTTGCTATAGTAAAGGCTGTATAAGGGTGACTAAGGCTCAAGAAATGAGCATACTTACTAGTTGATCAACAACCACTACAATCACATCTTTTCCATTAGACTTGGGCAGCCCCTCAATGAAATCCATACTCAAATCTGTCTACAAATTATTAGGTATAGGTAAAGGTTGTACTATACCTGCAGGCTTGCTGGTCTCATCTTTGTAGGTTTGACACAATAAGCAGTTCTTGACAAAGTTCCTTACATTCCTCTCTATTCCCTTCTACCAGAAAGATAATTGTAGCCTCTTAAATGTAGCCTGGCTATCAAAATGCCCTCCCACAGCAATATAGTGTAGGAGACCAACCAGTTTTGTCCTAAAATGCAAATCCTTAAGACTCTACCCTACTAACTATACAAGCCCTTGACTCCACTTGTGCTGATATCAGATATTACTATTTACAAATCTGTATTAGCCTTCCAACTAGCTTCAATTTCAAGCAGTAAACTATAATCTGCAGTGGATATAGTGCTTGCACTCAACTAAGCTACCGAAAACTTAGACAAGGCGTATGCCCCCTGATTTTCCTTCCCCATTTTATATGTAATTTCAAAATCTTACCCAAACAGGCTAGCCATGTACTTCTGCTGCTGAGTTGTGTGAATTCTCTGCTCCAATATGAACTCAAGGCCCCTGTAATAAGTTTTTATAAAAAACTTCCTGCAACAAAAATAATGATACCACTTCTTAACTGCATAAACTATAGCCAACGTTTCCTTGTCATAAACATACATTCCTAAATGTTAAGTGTCAAAGGCCTTGCTCATAGAGGCCACTAGATGATGTCCCTCCTACTGCAAGATTGCCCCAATTCCATAATCACAATCATCTATTTCAATTATCAACATCTTATGAGGTGAAGGAAAGGCTAACATAGGCACAATGATCAATGTCTACTTCAATTTCTCAAAAGCTATAGTAGCACACTCAGTTCATTCAAAACAATCTGTCTTCAATAGCTTAAACAAAGGCCTACTATTCACCCCATATTTCCTTATAAACCTCCTATAGTAGACTGCTAATCCCAAAAACCCCCTTAACGATTTGATGTTGCTAGGCAAAAGCCACTCCCTAACAGCCTCTATCTTTTTGGAATTTGTAATAACTCCTTGCGCTTGAATTACATGACCCAATTGCTCCACTTTGTCAGCCCCAAACACACACGTACTCCTCTTAGAACACAACTGATATTCGCTCAATCTCTCAAACACTACTTGCAAATGCTTAGCATGTGATTCCATACTAATAATGTAAATCAAAATATCGTCAAAAAACACCAGAACAAACTTCCTCAAATAGGGCCTTAAAACTTATATCATCAAACTCAGAAAAGTTTCAAGGGCATTGGTCAAGACAAAGGGTATAACACAAAATTCATAATGTCCCTCATAGTTCCTAAATGCAATTTTATGGACATCTATAAGAAACATTCAAACCTAGTGATAAGCAGAGGCTAAATCAATCTTAGAGAGAACATTATTAGAATGCAGTTCATCAATAATTCATCAATGATAGGAATTGGAAACCTTTCCTTAACTGTCTTGTTATTTAGTTCTCTGTAGTCAATATACATGTGCCAGGAATTATCCTTCTTCTTGACTAAAACCATAGGGGAGAAATTAGGACTAACACTATGCTAAATAGTGCTAGCATCTAGCATTTCCAACACCATGCGTTCTACCACATCATTCTGCATGATAGAGTGTGTATAGGGCCTAATATTAACTTGATTTACCTCTTCCTTCAGGGGAATTCTATGATCTTGACTCGAGGAAGGCAAGTGCTCAGGCTTGTGAAATAAGTGGCCATAAGTTGCTAGCATAACTTGTAATGCCTCAAGTATACTAGACTTAGTGAATTGAGTAACCATTGTTGAAGCTAGCTTTAAGCCAAGTAAGCCAAGTGACCTTGCTGTAGCAGCCTTAACATTTGCTGTTCACTAGCAAATTTCATTGGAGATTGTATGAGTCCTTGAAGGAGATGTGGTTTTGTAGTTCAAGGTAAACTTCATTGTTAAATCTTGTAAATTCTAGTTGATGTCTCCTAGAGTGGCTAACCACTACACTCCAATCACCATCTCACAACCTCCAAGTGCCATGATAAGGAAATCACCAACATACTCCACTCCCTGTATATGCCAAGTCAAGCCACAACACATACTACTACACTTGATTACTACACCATTGGCAATTGTGATTTCTAGAGGCACAATAGTACTCAAACTATAACCTAGCTTCTTAGCCACAAATTAATCTAAAACATTGCAAGTACTTCCAAAATCAATCAAAATGTGCATGCCACTCCTCTTGTGCCTACCTACCACGCACATAGTCTGCTTCATTGGTGCCATTATTGATCCCATTGCATGCAGATGATGAGTGTAAGCCTACGAGCCTTAGGTGGAGGCCCCAAAACCCCCTTGTTTGCTTGTTTTTTTGTAGCCATGCCACCAGCATTCAATGCTTTCATAGGTAAAGCAGCCCCAAGCCAAACACCCAATTTCTTCATCACGGATTAAGTGTTAGCTCATGTAATAACCATAGCTATCCTGAAATTAGACTTTTTCACGAAGAACACCACTCGCCATAATGTATCAAGACTAACTAGAAACCCATTATATCAAGCTTATTCTCTGATCAGAGGTTTATGAGTGTGTTACTTATACAAGAGGCCTTAAGGTAAAACTCTCATTATATCACTATATTAGGAGCGATGGATCCCATCTTGACTACTCAGCTTACAAACGAGTGTTCATCATTATACCCATAATCACCCGTGTCATCCTAATCACCAAGGTATGAATAAGTATAACCCAAAGTGTAGTAACTCCCTCACAAGGTAACTAGTATCTCAGGTCTGAAGATACGTGTACTGCTTATGTAAAAAGACATGGCATAGCCACATGATATAGTTATTTCCAAGTGTATGTCTTATAGCAGTCTACAATGTATTACCCAAATACATTCATGTGTTAACTCAAGGTACCACCTTCAGCTCATGAGATCGTTTGCTTAGATATAAATTGAAGGAGTAAGCTTATACATGTTAGCTTGTCCACTTCATTGATGTTCAGTCTTAATGAAACTATGATAAGGGAAATTTAGACCATTCATAGTAACACGTGTGTGGAGTTCTCACACCACATAACTCCCATGCTATGAAATAGTCATGGACTTTTTCTTATCAATGAACATATACATATACATAATAGCATATATATAATACTAGTGAGATACAATTTAGAAATAATAATCGATAAATGATAAAGATGTCTTATTATTGATAGCAATAATATGAAACTATTTGTATATTATAAACTAATAAGATATATCACCCAAATTGCTTCTAGGGAATGCATCATGCCTAACAATATCTGCTTTGCCTCTTTCATAGCTTTTGCAAATTAGGAAGTTTGTCAACCTCTCATACCAAGCATGAGGTGCTTGCTTCAATCCATATAAAGCCTTCTTTAATTTGTAGACATGCTCTGGATTCTTCGTATCTTCTAAGCTTGGGGGCCGGTGCACATACACTTCCTCTTGAATGAAGACATTTAGGAAAGCACTCTTAACATCCATTTAAAATAGCTTGAAGTTCATATGGGATGCAAAAAACAAAGAATCCTAATTGCTTCAAGACAGGCTATTAGTGCATAGGTCTCATCTTCATCAATTTCTTCTTGTTAATTGTAGCCTTGAGCAACAAGCCTATCATTCACAACAACGCCATATGCATCAATCTTGTTTTTGAAAACCCATTTTATACTTGTTGAACCCAAGTTAATAGTACTTCATAGTACTTAGAACATTTTAGAAATAACAAACTGACTAGGATAGTGAAATTAATATAGTACTAAGTATACTCTTAATTAATGAAGTTTACTTGAGTTTGTTTAAGGGAAAACATCTTAGTTTACTATGTAATTAATTAAGTTATGGCTTAGAGTAAGAAAAGATGAGTTGAGCTGAGTATTATGAAGTTTAGAAGATATCTACTCAGCTGTGCTGAGTTAGCTTTTATTAGAAAAGCTATTATTCTTTGACACTTAGAGAAATATTTGATACTTGTGCTACTAACATTTTCTATGAGAAACAAAATTTTCTTTTGATGGTTTCCAGGAGAAAAAGCACTGAAACTAATGAAGATATTCCTGTGGCCCTCACATTGAAAAGGTGTCAATACAAAATGTTGGAGATTCCTCACTAAAGTCCAAGATAAAAGGAATCCTCTGACATGCACCATTTCTGAGTGTCTCCATGCGCCTCTGCAAACATTAGCAAGTCAACTTATGCCAAGATGCCCCATTTCATCACGTAGACCTCTCTATCAGAATGGATTTCTTAAAGACAAACAAGACTTTGACACATTAGATTAACATATTAGTCTAGCACTTCAACATTCAAAAACTCTATCTCTAAACATCCTGGAATTTATCTCCAATGGGAAAATTCAAAAGATTTGAATAGAAGAGAAATTGAAGAACTGTCAGGATGAGAAGTTTGCAACAGCTAATTCCAAAACCTTTAACTATAAATAGAAGACTGTAGTAGAAGTTCAAACTAGGTGAATCACCTTGAATTTCATCTAAGAGCTGAAACTCTGTTCAATCATTCCCAGCTTCAAGAAATTCAAAATCAAGCAATCAGCAAACAATTGAATTCCAAATTAGTTTGTAATAGAGAGAAAATAACACTTAAGAATTAAAATTGTAAAGGATTCAACATTCTATAAATTGAATTCCCCTATTCGCATCTCTTTTAGAAATTAGAGTGACTGTTTGGGAAGGGTACTCAAATTATGGATTAAGAGGTAGTTAGAAAGAAAGGTACTTCTTGTAATTGAGTTTACACACTGTAAAGGCTTATTCGCCTAAGGAAGGAATGATGTCACTAGTGGATTAAAGCTCGGAAAAGAATCTAGGGATTGGAGGTAGGCTAGAGACTGAACCAGGATAAAATCTCATGTGTTGAAGTTCTAACCTTACTTGTTCCTTTATCATGTTTCTCATTCATCATTCTATCTCTATGATTTTATCATTTTGCTTGAAAAACCAATCCATACTGAGTAGAGTACTTAGAAAGTGATTAAAGATAAATAATGCCAGCACAAAGCTGAGAAGTTTATAGTTTTTAGACCTAGCTCAGCATGAAACACTTAGCACACATCTAAAAATTGAACTTGGTAAAGAATTTTATAAAATCTAAAAAGTAACCAAGAACTGCATTCACTCCCCTCCTCTACTATTCAATTAAGCCTTCTAAGGACCAACAATATTGATGATTAATTCCCTTTCGACTTAAGAACTAGATCCCAAACTTTATAACTCTTGAACAAATCTAATTCCTCTTACATCCTAATCATCCAGTAGTCATCTCCTTTTGCATTTTCAAACTTCTTATGTTCAGTCAAAGAGATGAAAGATGGATTGCTCATCATTTTGCTAATCTGACCTCAAGTTATTACTGGATTATGAATGCCATCAACATTGCTCTCGATTTGTAATGAGTTATAATCTCTCTTGGAAGACTCGGATCTACAATAGGAGTCTCTACACTAGGTTGTTGAGGTTGAGCTTGATCTTACTCTTCATTGAAGTTGATTGAATGATCTGAATCAACTTTAACTACCTCAATTTATGGCTCTTATACTAGATGGGGAAGCATAAAGAGTTGCATTTTGAGTTGATTATCTACTTG
The DNA here is from genome assembly GCA_949673415.1 of Euphorbia schlechtendalii. NCBI lineage: Eukaryota > Viridiplantae > Streptophyta > Magnoliopsida > Malpighiales > Euphorbiaceae > Euphorbia > Euphorbia schlechtendalii. Next base: position 4,593 of record CATIWQ010075635.1, on the reverse strand, counting down.
GATTACTCCTTCTTCATCATCAAAGGGATATCTACCTGCATTGGTAGTTTCATCAAAATCTACATGCATGGACTCCTCTAAAAGGCTAGTTCTTTTAACATATACTCTATATGCCCTATTGTTAGTTAAGTAACCCAAACACATGCCTTCATTAGCCCTTGGATCAAACTTACCTATTTTCTCCTTGGTATTCAAAAGAAAACATATACAACCTAAGGATCTGAGATAACCAATCTTAAGCTAACCAATCTTAAGCTTGCACTCTCGCTATAGGATATTTTCTCCAATACTAGGCTAATTAAAATTGAATTTAGAATATAACAGGTTGTGTTAACAGCTTCTACCCAAAAGTACTTTGGTAGATTGTTATCACTCAGCATGGATTGAGCCATCTCAACTATGGTTCTACTCTTCCTTTCTACAACCTCATTTTGTTGAGGCTTATAAGGAGCAGAAAAGTATGGTCAATACCATGAGCTGAAATGAATTCTTTGAAATGAAAGTTCTCAAATTCACGTTCATGATCACTTCGCATTCTACAAGATTTTATTCCCCAGTTAATTCATTATCAAGTTGCCGAATCTAACAAAAGACTCAAAGGTTTCATCTTTGCTACTCAGAATGACTACCCATGTGAATCATATGAAGTTATCCAAAACCACCAAGGAAAATCTCTTTCCACCCTTGCTCATAGGTTGAACAAGGCTAAAAAGGTCCAAGTGTAGGAGCTCTAATGGCCTGTTAGCTACTATGTTGTTAATTGATCTAAATGACTTTATAGCCTAATTACCAAGCTGACAAGCTGAGCAAAGCTTATCTTCCTCAAAGCTAATACTGGGTAAACCCACAACTTATTGCTTTTTGGACAATTTGGAAAGAATGTTTCATATTTATATTACCCAACCTTTTATGCCAAAACCATGAATTATCCTCCTTAGATACGAGATAAACGTTAGTGGAGCCATGGTATAAATCAATCATATACACATTATTAATTCTAGGAGAAAAGAGAATTGTAGAATAAGTCTTACAATCAATAACTAAGCAACTTGCTGAGTCAAATGTAAATTTTCCAACCTTTATCACAAAGTTGAGCTACACTAAGCCTGTTGAACTTAAGTTCTTTCCACCCTAAGCTCTTTGATTGAATGTTTTGCTTCCAACAATCTTTCCTTTTTTGGTTATCTCCAAAGCTGACACTCCCATTTCTTTTGCGCTCTAATAAGATGAACTAAGTTTCATCTCCTATCATATGCCTCGAGTAACCACTATCCAAATACCACATTCCAACATCATTAGTGGATCTTAGGCTCACCTGTAAAATAATTACATCTTCTTAGGTACCCATGCTTTTGAGCTAGGTCCTCATTTGTTATTCCTGCTTAGATTATGTTGGTCATACTCATCATAATAACCATTTTTATGCATGGACAAAATAGTTTCATGTCAAGTATACCCACAAAAGCTACATGCCACTTTTGGTTTAGGCTAGCTCTCTTTCCTTAGTGGAGAAGATTTCTTCCCCATTTTAGAGTTGTGATTTTGGTTACTCAGAGTTTAACTATTGGCTAGAAGAGGAACCCATTCTTTCTTCAAAGATATTACCTCAGTAATCAACTCATCTAATTACCTAGTGAGCTTGCAGTTAAAATCTTCATGATACTCAGCTTTTTCTTAATGAAAGCGGTTATCAAGGGATAAGGAAGTAATAGTATCTTCCTAATTCTCACTTCTCCTCACTAACTCCTTGATTTTCTTTACTGGCTTATTGGTCATCTTAATAACATTAAAGAGTATCTAAGAGAGCTTTTCTATTGACAAAGGGATTTCAAAATGTACCTCATCCCTCGAGCTACACTCTACTTTTTGAGACAATTCTACTCAACATGGAGAACTTGGAAACCATGGTGATGGTGGAGACTTACAACGGGACTAAGATGATGCATCCCCCAAGCCCTTTAAAGACTAGAACCCACACTGTTGTTGATCCAAAAGTTGAGAAGGAGACTCCCACAGTAGCAACAACTAAACAATCAACCCCCTTGGCATACACCAAGCTACTCAAGAAGTTTAATACTCTCAAGAAGAAATACCATGATGTGTTCAACAACTCTCTACAGCTCGCTGTAGAGAATGAAGACCACTTGAATTATTGTAATGCCTTAGAATTCAATGTGGAGATTATCTATGATCATCACAAACTCAAGCCTTTCAATCATCAGGCTCATTAGCAAGACCAAGATTAGGTCTCTAACAATTCCTCCTCTCATAGGGACCGTAACAATTTCTTTTTCCCTTTTCTTTTTTCCTTTTCTTTTTTATTTTTCTTTTCTTTATTTTTTTTCCTTTTTAGGATGTTTCTATTAAGGGCAATGCAAAATTTAAGTGTGGGGAGGGGAATATATCTTTGCATTTTTGCTTCTTTTCTTTTTGACATATTCATGTTTTTATTTTTAGGACTTAGTCTTTTTACATTGAATTCTATCATTTTGCAGTCTAAATGTAAAAATTTTATATTCAGTTTGTATATAAAGATCAAATTAAAAATTAGTCTTTCAGTTTTAGTGTTCTCTCTTTAATTTCCACAATGACCTGCTTTATACTCTAACCTGTTAGAAAGAAATGAGGAAATATAAAGAAAAGAGATACCTTCATAATGAATAATTATACAAGTTATAATGACTTAGTTAACTAACGATACTTGGCATCAGGAGCTATTTTAAGCAAAGTTTATTCTAGTGAATGATTTTGGAAAGTCACTTTGTAAGATTTAAGTAGCAATGAATACCTAAGAGACTTAATATTTATCTTTTACATTTGAACTTTTTTTATTTCAGTAAGGTCTCTATACCATTAGACCTTCATCGAGACCTTAAATCATTCTTTTCAATAAAATTGGTGGTTTATTTACTTTCTTTATTTTCTTATTTATGTCTTAGAAGAAATAAAATTATTCGGTTAGCAACTGGGTGGTGACTCTTTCATAGGTACACTTTTTTAAGGAGGGCTTGACTTGGATCATACTTGATTGTTAATTAAGGTAGTAAGTGAACATGCGAACTTGCACAGTGGAATTTCAAAATGTAAAATTAACCTTAAAATATCTCCTAACCATGCGATGATTGATATAATCTAAGTTAATACATTCCATAGATGCTAATAGATTTATAAAACTTAATAAAAGAAACTTAGGATCTAAGTTAAGAGCATTACCAATTGATACATGCCTTTCTCTTTGGTGTGGTGCTCCCTTAGAAAAGTTTGAAAAAACTTCATTAGCACAAGCCTCCAAACTAAGATGGCCTCTATTATTAGTCCATAAGGACCCCAATTAACGAAAACCTTCGGTAGAGGAATAACTCATTAGTTAACAAGCAATTGGTAGACCGCTCGTAGACCAACTCGAAAATAAAACTTAGAAGGCTAAAATATGAATAAGCCTTCAAAATAATTCTTGCGAAAGTGGAGAAACTCATGGAGGATCTCACAAAAACTCGTGAAGAAAAGAAGTCAAAACTCAAAAGGAAAGGCTAAGCTAAAGTGATGAGAAGAGGAGGAGGAGGTCGCTATTTATAGTAGGAGGGGAGCCAAATGCTTCCCTCATTTTCCTATGTGGGATGGGGAATATCCCCATCCGACATGGGTTGTAGTGTGGAGCCCCGTCTCCATGTGGGATAGCTCGCCTCCAAGGGAAGCTAATTTGGGCTTCCCTTATCCCATAAGCAAGGCCTTGTGGGAATTCTCGCAAGCCTCACTTGTGGATTTCTAGTTGGCCTGAACTGTATGCTCACGCAAGCATTGTTGGGCAGTGCTTGCTAGCCTGCATTCCACTAACATGCATTGGCCTTGTACCAACGCATCGTGCGGGCTCCACCCATGATCAACCCATGTTTGCGGGGTTCACTTACAATGGAAAAATTCCCTTACTTCACACCGTGTAATTTTCCCAACTCCTCTTTAAATCCTTTAATTATTATTGATGCAACCAATTAATAATTAATCCAATGATTTTGATTTTCCTTATATTCTCGGCATAGACCAAGTCTATAAGTTCTTTACTTAGTTCAATAAAGGCTCAAAGTGTGTGACCTCATAGGATCCCAAAGTATAGAGCTACTAAGGTTAACCTAACCTTAGCTTCCAATCTGGGAACCTTTAGGCTCAATGTTCCAGATCGATATGGAACTTGATAACTCTAGACGATCAAATGAGCTTTCTAGCAAAGGCATATAGTACTTCGATACTCGGAATGTCACATGCTTGTAACTTGATCTAGTGCTACAATTCTAACCAGTATAATACACTCCTTCCATTAACCTAAGTACCATCTTGTTTATTGAGCTCAGATTAAGTGTTAGCTCATTTAATAACCGTAGTTATCCTAGAATTAGACTTGTTCACGAAGAACATGTTAGACATGATGTATGCCCTAAAGGTAATTGGGGTGATATATCTTAATTAGTTATAAAGTACAAATAGTTATTAGATTATTATTAATAGTAATAAAAGCATCTTTGTTACTGATCAGTGTTTGTTTAATATATGTATCTCGTTGGTATCATATATATATATATATATATATATATATATATA